>CM070770.1:279885337-279955337 GCA_036346955.1 Dipus sagitta | reverse complement strand
ACCTATGAATTCACTGTTAGATTACAATGGGAAATGTGTGTAGTAGACAATCAGCACACAGAATTAGGAATTCACTGTTAGTTTACAATGGGAAATGTTCTTGGCAGACAATCAGGATATAGAACTGTGAATTTTGTGCTAGTTTACTCTGGGAAATGTTCTACCAGCCAATAATCTTTTAGAACTAAGAATTCACTGTCCATTTACAATGGGTAATGTGCTTAGGACACAATCAGCTTATAGAATTATGAATTCATTCTTAGTTTACAATGGGAAATGTGCTTAGCAGACAATCACCATACAGAATTATTAATTCACTGTTAGTTTACAATGGCAAATATGCTTAGCAGGCAAGCAGCTTATAGAACCATGACGTATCTGTTAGTTGACAATGGGAAATGTTCTTAGCTGAAAATGTGCTTACAGACCTACGAATTCACTGTTAGTTTACAATGGGAAATGTGCTTAGCAGACAATCAGCACATGGAATTAGGAATTCACTGTTAGTTTACAATGGGTAATGTTCCTCACAAACATTCAGCGTAAAAGACTATGAATTCTGTGTTAGGTTGGAATGGGAAATGTTCTAGCAGACAATCAGCTTATTCACCTAAGAATTCACTGTTAGCTTACAGTGGGAAATGTGTGTAGCAGAATATCAGCAAATAGAATTAGGGATTCACTTTTAGTTTACCATGGGAAATGTTCTTTGCAGACAATCAGCGTATAGAACTATGAATTCTGTTTTAGTTTGCACTGGATAATGTTGTAGCAGCCAATCAGCTTTTAAAACTAAGAATTCACTGTCATTTTCAATGGGAAATATCCTTAGCAGGCAATCAGTTTATAGACCTATGAATTCATTGTTAGTTTACAATGGCAAATGTGCATAGCAGACAATTAGCACATAGCATTAGTAATTCACTGTTAGTTTCCAATGGGAAATGTTCTTGGCAGACAATCAGCATATATAACTATGAATGCTGTGTTAGTTTGCACTGGGAAATGTTCTAGCAGCCAATCAGCTTTTAGAACTAAGATTTCACTGTCCGTTTACAATGGGAAAAATGCGTAGGAGGCAATCTGTTTACAGGACTATGAATTCTCTGTTAGTTGACAATCAGAAATGTCTTAGCTGAAAATCTGCTTACAGACCTAGGAATTGAATATTAGTTTACCATGGGAAATGTGCTTAGCAGAGAAGCAGCATATAGAACTATGAATTCTGTGTTAGTTTGCAATGGCAAATGTTCAAGCAGACAATAAGCTTTTAGAACTAAGAATTCACTCTCAGAATGCAATGGGAAATGTGCTTAGCAGACAATCACCAAAGAAAATTAGGAATTCACTGTTACTGTACAATGGGAAATAAGCTTTGATGGCATTCGCTTATGGAACTATGAATTCTCAGTTAGTTGAAAATGGGTAATGGTCTTAGCCGAAAAGCTGTTTACAGATCAATGAATTCACTACTAGTTTACAATGGGAAATGTCCTTAGCAGACAATCAGCACATACAATTAGGAATTCATTGTTAGTTTATGAAGGGTAATGTTTTCGCAGACTATCAGGGTAAGGAACTATGCATTCCGTGTAAGTTTGCACTGGGAAATGTTCCAGCCGCCTGTCAGCTTTTAGAATTAAGAATTCACTGTCCGTTTACAATGGGAAATGGATGTAGCAGACAATCACCATACATAATTAGGAATTCACTGTTAGTTTACAATGGGAAATATCCTTAGCAGACAAGCAGCTTATAGCACTATGAATTCACTGTTAGTTTACAATGGGAAATGTGTGTAGCAGACAATCAGAACATAGAATTAGGAATTTATTGTTACTTTGCAATGGCAAGTGTTCTTCACAGACAATCAGCGTAGAGAACTATGAATTCTGTATTGGTTGGCACAGAGAAATGTTCTAGCACCAATCAGCTTTTAAAACTAAGAATTCACTGTCAGTTTACAATGGGAAATGTCCTTACCAGACAATCAGCTTATAGAATTATGAATTCACTGTTAGTTTACAATGGGGAATGTCCCGTGCACTCAATTAGGTTGTAAAACTCTGAATTCTCTGTTGCCTTACAATGGGAAATGTTCTTAGCAGAAAATCTGCTTACACAACTATGAATTCCCTGTTAGTTTTCTATAGGAAATATTCTTAAAATACACAACCGGCTTATAGAAATATGAATTCACTGTTAGTTAACAATGGGAAATGTTCTTAGCATATGATCAGCCAATAGAACTTTGAATTCACTGTTAGTTTACAATGGGAAATTCCTTAGCAGGCAATCAGCTTATAGACCTATGAACTCACTGTTAGTTTCTTATAGGAAATGTTCTTCACAGACAATCAGTGCATAGATCCATGAATTCTGTGTTAGTCTGCAGTACGAAATATTCTAGCAGAAAATCAGCTGATTCACCTAGGAATTCACTGTTCGTTTACAATGGGAAATATTCTCAGTAGACAATCAGATCATATTACTATGAATTTTCTGGTAGTTTCCAATGGGAAATGTGTTTAGTTGACACTAGGTTATAGATATTTGAAATCATTGTTAGTTTGCCATGGGAAATGTTCATAGAAGACAATCAGCTACTAGTACTTTGAATTCACAGTTAGTAAACACTGGGAAATATGCTTAGCCAACGATCAGTTTATACAATTGAATTCACTGTTAGTTTACAATTTGAAATGCGCTCAGCAGGCAATCAGCTTATAGACCTATGAATTCACTGGTAGTTTATAATGGGAAATATGATTAGCAGGGAGTCAGCTAATAGAACTATGAATTCTGTTTTAGTTGACAATGGGAAATGCTCTTCGCACACAGTCAGCTTATAAAACTATGAATTCTCTGTTAGTTTACAATGGTAAAGTTTCTTCGCAGAAAATTGGCTGATGCAACTATGAATTCACCATTAGTTTACATTGGGAAATATTCTTAGTATATAATCAGGCAATAGAACTTTGAATTCACTATTAGTTTACAAGGGGAAATGTGCTTAGCAGGTAATCAACATAGAAATTAGGAATTCACAGCTGGTTTATAATGGGAAATGTGCATAGCAGGCAATCAGCTTTTAGAACTGTGAATTCTCTGGTAGTTGACAAGGACAAATGTTTTTGCAGACAATCAGCTTACACAACTATGAATTCAGTGTTTTTTAGCCAAGGGAAATATTCTATCACACAATCTGCGTTGAGGAGTATGAATTCTCTGTTAGTTTGCAGTGGGAAAGGTGCTTCGCAGAAAATCTGCTTATACAATTATGAATTCACCATTAGTTTACAATGGGAAGTATTCTTCGTATATGATCAGGTAGTTTTTTATGGAAAATGTCCTTAATAGACAACCAGCTTATGGAAGTTTGAATTCAATGTTACAATGGGAAAAGTATTTAGTATATGTTCAGCCAATAGAACTTGGAATTCACTGTAACTTTGCACTGGGAAATGTTCTCCCAGACAATCAGTTTTAGAACTAGGAAATCACTCTCTGTTCCAATCAGAAATGTGCTTTGAAGGATTTTGATGTTCTTTTTTTTTCTTTTCTTTTTTTGTTTATTAGTTAGTTTTGTCTTCAGCAAATGCAGTCAGTTTGATACCATTATTAAGCTCATCCGTGACCTACGCCCTCCCCTTGGCCCCTCCTTGTTGAGGTATATGGGTCATGCATTGTGGAGTTAGCCCACAGGGTAAGATGCATATCATGACCCAACATGTGGCTCTGACATTCTTTCTTCCTCCTCTTCCGCAAAATTTACCTGAGCCACGTTGGGTTCATTTTTCGTCTGCTTCAGTGATGATGTGTTGGGAGCCTCTGAGGCTCTGCCTCTCTGATTTGGTAGGAGTTGATTTTTCTCTGTGTTGATATCCTTCACCCTTCTGCTGGTACCTGGTTCATCAGGAAAACAACACCCTTGCTTGTTTCATCAATTTTTCTTAGTTTCAGACAGTGCCCTTTTGAGGTATGAAGGGTGGCTCTCTCCTTAGGATCTACACCTATCTGAAAAAGAGAAGCAGATTCTCCAATGGAGAGTAAGTTAGCACCAGAACGAATAAGATAACCCTTACTTTTTTAATCAAGAATTTAACAGGTGTAGGCCCTTTTGAGCTCATGATTGATGGTAGCTTGACTTGTTTCCCAGCTATGGGTCCCGTATGACTGAGGAAATCACTTAGCCAAATTAAGAGCACTTGATTGCCCTCCATGGCTGTGTGACACTATTGCACTTGTGTGGGCATCACAACAAGTTATTTGCTGCTAAGTAGGTTAGACCATGAGTTGCTTGGACAGATATTGGTCATTTTCCCCCAGTCACCCATGTAGCACCTTCTGGCACTAGACATGCTGACTGTCTGGGGACTGACTGTCTTCCAACTTCTGGCCATGCCATTCTATTTTGCATGTCAACCACGTAAGGTGTCTTCAGCAGTAGGGTCTTACAACTAACCTTTGGTGGGTCATCAACTACTCTGACAGAAATCTGTCTGCCTTTTAGGAAACCTTGTAAGTTTCTCTGATCAAAAGCTCATTGTGGATGATAGAATCATGTTGGTACTGGCAGTTGCAGGTCAGTGCCCACTAAGAAAATAAGGAAAACCTAACTAATATAGAAGAGTTACAGAGAAGAGACAGAAAGAGAGAGAGGGGGAGGGAGGAAACATGTGGAAGTTTAAGGATAGTCTTTATTGTACCCTCTACAGTGTCGTGTGGATCAGGTGTTCCCTGTAAGGGCCTGATGAAGGATAAGCGATTTGGTTTGTCTTTTAGTAAGTAGAATTTTATGGTACCATTGCCCTTTGGGCATAGATTTGTGTTTCCCACCACTTTGGTGCCCTCCCCTCCCTCCCCATCCATCCTAGTGTCCAGTACACAAGATGCATAAGCAGATTTTCTGTAAAGCACCTTTCCCATTGTAACTTACCAGAGAATTCATAGCTATATGAGCTGATTTTCTCCTAATAACATTTCCCATTGTACTCTAACAGAGAATTCAGAAGTCTATAACCTGATTGCGCAAGACATTTCCCATTGCAAAATAGCAGTGAATTCCATATTGCATAAGCTGATTGTCTCCTACAAATATTTCCCATTATATACTTACAGTGAACTCAAAGTTCCATTTCCTGATAGCTTACTAAGAACATTTCTCACTGTAAACTAATGGTGAATTCATACTTCTATAAGCAGATTATATGCAGAGCACATTTCCCATTGTGAACTAACAGAGATTTCACATTTCCTGAAGCAGATTTTGAGCAAAGAACATTTCCCATTGCTAACTAAAACTGAATTTGTATTGTATAAGCTGACTGTCTGCAAAGAACATTTCCCATTGTCAACTAACACAGAATTCATAGTTCTGTAAGCTGATTGTGTGTGAAGAACCTTTCTCATTGTCAAGTGCCAGAGAATTCATAGTACTAAAAGCTGATTGACTGGCAAGCACATTTCCCATTGTAAATTAAGCATGAATTCAAAGTAGTATTGGCTGATCATATACTAAGAACATTCCCCATTGTATACTAACAGTGAATTCAAAGTCCCATTGCCTGATCATATACTAAGAATATTTCCCATTGTAAACTAATTGTAAATTCATGGTTGGATAAGCAGATTTTCTGTGAAGCACCTTTCCCATTGTAAACTAACAGAGAATTGATAGTTCTAAACCCTGATTGTGTGTGAGAACATTCCCCATTCCTAACTGACACTGAATCTGTAGTTGTATAATCTGATTGTCTGCAAAGAACATTTACCATTGACAACTAACACAGAACTCATAGTTCTGTAAGCTGATTGTGCCAAGCACATTTCCCATAGTAAAGAAACAGTGAATTCAAAGTCCTATTGTCTGATCATATCCTAAGAACATTCCCATTGTGAACTAACAGTGAATTCACAGTTCTATAAGCTGGTTATCTATTGAGAACATTTCCCATAGATAACTAACAGTGAATTCACAGTTCTATAAGCTGGTTGTCTATTGAGAACATTTCCCATAGACAACTTACAGTGAATTCAGTTGTGTAAGCAGATTTTCTGCTAAGAACATTTCCCATTATAAGGCAACAGAGAATTTAGAGTACTACAACCGGATTGATTGTGCAGGACATTTCCCATTGCAAACTAACAGCAATTTCAAATATCCCCAACTGAGTGTCAGCTAAGCACATTTAGCATTGGAGACTACCATAGAATTCATAGTTGTATGATCTGCTTGTCTAGTAAGAACATTTATACTGAAAACTACAAGTGAATTCTTAGGTGAATCAGCTGATTGTCTGATGCAGCATTTCCTATTACAAACTAACACAGAATTCATAGTTCAATAAGCTGGTGGTCTATTAAGAACATTTCCCATAGAAAAATAATGGCGAATTCATAGCTGTATAACAAGATTTTCTGCTAAAAACATTTCCCATTGTAAGGTAAGAGAGAATTTAGAGTTCTATAACCTGATTGGTTGTGCAGACATTTCCCGTTGCAAACTCACAGCTATTTCAAATACCTGAAAACCGAGTGTCAACTAAGCACATTTCCCATTAGAAACTACCAGAGATTTCATATTTCTATGATCTGATTATCTACTAAGAACATTTCCATTGTAAAGTAGCAGTGAATTCTCAGCTGAATCAGATGATTGTCTGCTAGAACATTTCCCACTGCAAACAAACACCGAATTCATAGTTACCTACGCTGGTTGTCTAATAAGAACATTTGCCATACAAAACTAACCTTGAATTCATAGTTTTATAAGCATATTTTCTGCTAAGAACATTGCCCATTGTAAGCTAACAGAGAATTCAGAAGTCTATAACCTGATTGATTGTGCAAGACTTTTCCCATTGCAAACTAATGGTTACTTCCATATTGTATGAGCTGATTGTCTCCTTACGAATATTTCCCATTGCATACTAACAGTGAATTCAAAGTTCCATTGCCTGATATATACTATGAATATTTCCCATTGCAAAGGAATTGTGAATTCATAGATGTATAAGCTGATTTTCTGCGAAGCACATTTCCCATTGTAAACTAACAGAGAACTCATAGTCCGAAACACTGATTGTGTGCTAGAATATTTCCCATTGCTAACTAACACTGAATTCATAGTTGTATAAGATGATTGTCCACAAAGAACATTTCCCATTCTCAACTAACACAGGATTCATAGTTCTATAAGCAGATTGTGTGCGAAGAATATTTCTCACTGTCAGCTGCTAGAGAATTCATAGTTCTATAAGCTGATTGGTTACCAAGCACATTTCCCAGTGTAAACAAGCAGGGAATTCCTATTTCTATGTACTGTTTGCCTGCTAAGCATATTTCCTATTGTAAACAAACAGTGAATTCTTTGTTCTCAAACCAGACTGTCTGGTAGAAACTTTCCCAGTGCAAATTAACACAGGATTCATAGCTCTTACAGCTAATTTTCCACAGAGAACACTGCCCATTGTAAACTAACAGTGAATTCCCAAATCCATGAGCTGATTGTCTGCTAAGCACATTTCCCATCGTAAACTAATAGTTAATTCGTAGGTCTGTAAGCAGATTTTAAGCTAAGAACATTTCTCATTGTCAACTACCAGAGAATTCATAGTTCTTATAAAACTGATTGCCTGATAATATTTTTAAAATTGTAGACTGAAAGTGAATTCCTAATTCTGTATGGTGATTGTGTGCTAAGCACATTCCCCCATTGAAAAGTAACAGTGAATTCATAGTTCTATAAGCTGGTTGTCTATTAGAGACATTTCCCATTGCAAACTAATGGTTACCTCCATATTATATGAGCTGATTGTCTCCTGCGAACATTTCCCGTTGCATACTAACAGTGAATTCAAAGTTCCATTGCCTGATCATATACTAAGAATATTTCCCATTGCAAAGAAATGGTGAATTCATAGATGTATAAGCCGATTTTCTGTCAAGCATATTTCCCATTGTAAACTAACAGAGAATTCATAGTCCTAAATGCTGATTGTGTGCTAGAACACTTCCCTTGCTAACTAACATGGAATTCGAAGTTCTATAAGATGATTGTCTACAAAGAACATTTCCCATTATCAACAAACACGGGATTCATAGTTCTATAAGCAGATTGTGTGCGAAGAACATTTCTCATTGTCAGCTGCTAGAGAATTCATAGTTCTATAAGCTGATTGCCTACCAAGCACATTTCCCAGTGTAAACTAGCAGGGAATTCCTATTTCTATGTCCTGTTTGTGGGCTAAGCATATTTCCTATTGTAAACAAACAGTGAATTATTTGTTCTCAAAACTGATTGTCTGGTAGAAACTTTCCCAGTGCAAACTAACACAGGATTCATAGCTCTTTACGCTAATTTTCCACAGAGAACACTGCCCATTGTAAACTAACAGTGAATTCCCAAATCCATGAGCTGATTGTCTGCTAAGCACATTTCCCATCGTAAACTAATAGTTAATTCGTAGGTCTGTAAGCAGATTTTCAGCTAAAAACATTTCTCATTGTCAACTACTAGAGAATTCATAGTTCTTATAAAACTGATTGCCTGATAATATTTTTAAAATTGTAGACTGAAAGTGAATTCCTAATTCTGTATGGTGATTATGTGCTAAGCACATTCCCCCATTGAAAAGTAACAGTGAATTCATAGTTCTATAAGCTGGTTGTCTATTAGAGAACATTTCCGATAGAAAACTAATGGTGAGTTCCCTACTGTAAGAGCTGATTGTCTCCTACGAGCATTTCCCATTGTATACTAACAGTGAATTCAAAGTTCCATTGACTGGTCATATACTAAGAATATTTCCCATTTTAAAGCAATGGTGAATTCATAGTTGCAAAGGTGATTTTCTGGAAAGCACCTTCCCCATTGTAAACTAACAGAGAATTCATAGTCATAAATGCTGGTTGTGTGCTAGAACATTTCCCATTGCTAACTAACACTGAATTCATAGTTGTATAAGCTGATTGTCTGCAACGAACATTTCCCATCCTCAACTAGAATGATTCACCGTCCTGTAAGCTGATTTGTCTGCATAGAACATTTCCCATAATCAACTAACACAGAATTCATAGTCCTATAACTTGATTGTGTGCGAAGTACATTTCTCATTGTCAACTGCTAGAGAATTCATAGTTCTATAAGCTGGTTGCCTGCCAAGTGCATTTCCCATTGTAAAGTAACAGGGAATTCCTAATTCTTGTGCTGCTTGCCCTCTAAGCATATTTCCTATTGTAAACAAAGAGTGAATTCTTAGTTCTAAAACCTGATTGTCTGCTAGAACATTTCCCAGTGCAAACTAACACAGAATTCATAGTTCTGTACAAGGATTGTCCACGGAGAACATTACCCATTGTAAACTAACAGTGAATTCCCAAATCCATATGCTGATTGTCTGCTAAGCACATTTCCCATCGTAAACTAATAGTTAATTCGTAGGTCTGTAAGCAGATTTTCAGCTAAGAACATTTCACATTGTCAACTAACAGAGAATTCCTAGTTGTATAAGCTGATTGTGTGCAAAGAATATTTCTCATTGTCAACTACCACAGAATTCATAGTTCTTATAGAACTGATTGCCTGATAAGTATTTTTCCCATTGTACACTGACAGTGAAATCCTAATTCTGTATGGTGATTGCTAAGCACATTCCCCATTGAAAAGTAACAGTGAAATCATAGTTGTATACACTGGTTGTCTATTAGAAAACATTTCCAATAGAAAACTAACGGTGAATTCATAGTTGTATAAGCAGATTTTCTGCGAAGCACCTTACCCATTGTAAAATAATGGAGACTTCATAGTCCTAAACACTGATTGTGTGCTAGAACATTTCCCATTGCTAACTAACACTGTGTTCGTACTGTATAAGCTGATTGTCCTCAAAGAACATTTCCCATTGTCAACTAACAGAGCATTCATAGTTCTGTAAGCTGATTGTGTACAAAGAACATTTCTCATTGTCAACTGCCAGAAAATTCATAGTTCTATAAGGTGATTGCCTGCCAAGCACAGTCATGCTACAGAACCTTGAATTCTCAGTTTGTTTGCAATGGCAAAACTTCTTTGTTGACAGTCAGATGATAGAACATTGAATTCCCTCTTTGTTGACAGTTGGAAATATTGTTAGGAGAGAAAGAGGTTTTTGAACATTGCATTCCTTTTAGTTTACAATGAGGAACGTTCTTAGTACAGATGGAATTATAGAACTTTGAATTCACTGTTTGGTTAACAATGGGAATCATTCGCAATACACACTCACGTTACAGAAGTTTGAATTCCCTGTTAGTTTGCAATAGCAAGTGTTCTTCACAGACAATCAGGTTACAGAACCCTGAATTCCCAGTTTGTTTAGAGAGCAGAAAGGTTTTTAGAAGTCAAAGAGCTTTTAGATCATTGAATTCCCTTTAGTTTACAAGGTGAAATATTCTTATTACACAAGGAGCTTATGGATCATTAAATTCACTGTTAGTTTTCAATTGGAAACATTCAATGTACAGAATCCCCTTACAAAAGTTTGCATGCCTTCTATTTTTACAATGAAAAAGCTCTTACTACACTGTCAGCTTATACGGCACTGAAATCCCTGTTGGTTTAAAATGTTTAAAGTTCTCAGCAGACAATCAGCTTGTAGAACATTCAATTCACTGTTAGTTTACAATGGAATCTTTTCCAAAACACAATCATGTTACAGAACTTTGAACTCAGTTTGTTTGCTTTGGCAAATGTTCTTCGTAGACAATCACCTTATAGAACAGTGAATTCCCTCTTAGTTGAGAGTGGGAAATGCTGTTAGAAGACAAACAACTTTCACAACATTGAATCCCTTTAGTTAATAATAGGAAACGTTCTTAGCACACAAGTTATAACACAAGTTATAGAACTTTGTATTCACTGTTAGTTTACAATGGGAATCACACACAATACACAGTCATTGCAGAACTTTGAATTCACAGTTTGTTTGCAATGGCAAATGTTCTTCATAGACAATCAGCTTATAGGACACTGAATTCCCTGTTAGTTTAGAGTGGCAAACATTGTTAGAAGACAAAGAACTTTTGCAACTTTGAACTCCCATTAGCTTATAATGGGAAACGTTCTTAGTACACAAAGAGTGATAGACGTTGTATTTACTGTTAGTTTACAATGGGAATCATTCGCAATACACAGTCACGTTACAGAACTTTGAATTCTCAGTTTGTTTGCAATGGCAAATTTTCTTCATAGACAGTCAGATTATAGAACATTAAATTCTCTGTCATTTGACAGTTGGAAACGTTGTTATAAAAGAAAGAGATTTTAGAACACTGCATTCCTTTCAGTTTACAATGGGAAACATTCTTAGTGCACAAGGAGTTATAGAACTTGTATTCACTGTTAGTTTACAGTGTGAATCACTCACAATACACAGTCAGGTTACAGAATTTCGAATTCACAGTTTGTTTGCAATGGCAAATGTTCTTCGTAGACAACCACCTTACAGAATATTGAATTCCCTGTTAGTTTACAGTGGCAAACGTTGCTAGAAGACAAAGAACTTTTACAACATTGAACTCCCTTTAGTTTATAATGGGAAACGTTCTTAGGACACAAAGAGTTATGGACGTTTTATTTACTGTTAGTTTACAATGGGAATCATTCGCAATACACAGTCACGTTACAGAACTTTGAATTCTGTTTCTTTGCAATGGAAAACCTTCTTTGTAAACAGTCAGGTATAGAACTTTGAATTCCCTGTTAGTTGACATTGGGAAACGTTGTTAGAAGACAAAGAACTTTTACAACATTGAACTCCCTGTAGTTTATAATGAGAAATGTTCATAGGACACAAAGAGATGTAGACAGTGAATGTACTATTAGTTTACCATGGGAATCATTCGCAATGCACAGTCACATTACAGAACATTGAATTCTCAGTTTGTATGCAATGGTAAAACTTCTTCATAGACAGTCAGGTTATAGAACTTTGAATTCCCTGTTAGTTGACAGTGGGAAACATTGTTGGAAGAGAAAGAGATTTGAGAACACTGCATTCCTTTCAGTTTACAGTGGGAAACGTTCTTAGTACACAAGTTGTTATAGAACTTTGAATTCCCTGTTAGTTTACAACGGAATCATTCACAAAACACAGCCACATAACAGAACGCTGAATTCACAGTATGTTTTCAATGACAATGGTCTTCGTAGACAATCAGCTTATACAACATTCAATTCCCAGTTAGTTTACAGTGGCAAACGTTGTTAGAAGACAAAGAACTTTTACAACATTGAACTCCCTTTAGTTTATTATGGGAAAGGTTCTTAGGACACAAGGAGTAATAGACAGTGAATTTACTGTTAGTTTACCATGGGAATCATTCACAACACACAGTCACATTCCAGAACTTTGAATTCTCAGTTTGTTTGCAATGGTAAATCTTCTTCGTAGACAGTAAAGTTATAAAACTTTGAATTCCCTGTTATTTGACAGTGGGAAATGTTGTTAGAAGAGAAAGAGGTTTTTGAACATTGCATTCCTTTTATTTTACAGTGGGAAAGGTTCTTAATACACAGGTAGTTATAGAACTTTGAATTCACTATTAGTTTACAATGGAATCATTCGTAAGACACAATCATGTAAGAAAACTTTGAATTTGTTTGCAATTGCAATATTCCTTGCAGACAATCAGCTTATGCAACATTGAATTCCCTGTTTGTTTACAGTGTGAAACGTTGTTAGAAGGCAAAGAACTTTTATAACATTGAATTCCCTTTAGTTTATACTGGGAAACACATAAGGACACAAGGAGTTATATATAGAACGTTGAATTCAGTGATGGTTTACAATGGAATCACTCACAATACACAGCCACGTAACAAAAGATTGAATTCACAGTTTAATTGCAATGCAAAGTGTTCCTCGTAGACAGTCATCATATACAACATTGAAATCCCAGTTAGTTTACAGTGGGAAATGTTGTTAGAAGACAAAGAGCTTTTAGAATATTGACTTTCCTTTAGTTTACAATGCAAAATGTTGTTATTACACAAGGAGCTTATAGATCTTTCAATTCACTGTTAGTGTTCAATGGGAAACGTTCCAGGTACACAATCCCCTTACAAATGTTTGCATTCCCTCTATGTTTACAATGAAAATTGTTCTGACTAGACCGTCAGCTTACAGGGCATTGAAATCCCTGTTGGTTTAAAATGTTTAATATTCTGAGCAGACAATCAGCTTGTAGAACTTTGAATTCACTGTTAGTTTACAACAGGAATCTTTCAAAATACACAATCATGTTACAGAACTTTGAATTCACACTTTCTTTGCAATGCGAAATGTTCTTCGTAGTCAGCTTATAGAACATTAAATTTACTGTTAGTTGAAAGTGGGAAATGTTGTTAGAAGACAAAGAGATTTTGGAACATTGAATTCCCTGATAGTTTACAGTGGAAAACTTTCTGAAAAGAAAAAGAACATGTAGAACATTGAATTCCCCTTAGTTTGTAATGGGAAATGTTCTTAGGACACAAGGAGCTACAGAATGCTTAATACACTGTTAGTTTACAGTGGCAATCATTCGCAATACACACTCATGTTACAGAACTTTGAATTCATAGCCTGTTTGCAATGGCAAACGTTCTTTGTAGACAGTCAGCTTATAGAAAGTTGAATTTCCTGTTAGTTGACAGTGGGAAACGTTGTTAGAAGACAAAAGATTTTACAACATTGCATTCCTTACATTTTACAATGGAAAACGATCTTAGTACACAAGTAGTTATAGAACTTTGAATTCACTGTTAGTTTACAAAGGAATCATTCACAAAACACAATCATGTTAGAGAACTTTGAATTCACAATTTGTTTGCAATGGCAAATATTCTTCGTAGACAAGCAGCTTTTACAACGTTGAATTCCCAGTTAGTTTACAGTGGGAAACGTTGTTAGAAGACAAAGAACTTTTAGAACATTGACTTCCTATTAGTTTATACTAGGTAACGTATAAGGACACCAGGAGTTATACCACGTTGAATTCAGTGACGGTTTACAATGGGAATCACTCACAATACGCAGCCACGTAACAGAACGTTGGATTCACCATTTGTTTGTAATGGCAATGTTCTTCGTAGACAATCAGCTTATACAACATTGAATTCCCAGTTAGTTTACAGTGGGAAACGTTGTTAGAAGACAAAGACTTTCACAACTTTGAATTCCCTTTAGTTTATAATGGGAAACATTCATAGGACACAAGGGGTTATAGAACTTTGTGTTTACTGTGAGTTTAAAATGGGAATCATTCACAATACACAGTCATGTTACAGACCTTTGAATTCACAATTTGCTTGCAATGCAAAATGTTCTTCGTAGACAATCAGCTTATACAACATTGAATTCCCGGTAAGTTTACAGTGGGAAACATTGTTAGAAGACAAACAACTTTCACAACATTGAATTCCCTTAGTTTATGCTGGGAACTTATAAGGACAGAAGCAGTTATAGAAGGTTGAATTCAGTGATGGTTTACAATGGGAATCACTCACAATACACTGCCTCGTAAGAGAACTTTGAATTCACAGTTTGTTTGCAATGGCATATGTTCTTCATAGACAATCAGCTTATAGAACATTGAATTCCCTGTTAGTTTACAGTGGAAAACGTTGTTAGAAGACAAAGAACATTTACAACATTGAACTCCCTTTAGTTTATAGTTGGAAACATTCCTAGGACCCAAAGAGTTATACACGTTGAATTTACTGTTAGTTCACAATGGGAATCATTCCCAATACAAAGTCCCATTAGAGAACTTTGAATTCTCTGTTTGTTTGCAAAGGCAAATCTTCTTCGTAGACAGTCAGCTTATAGAACATTGAATTGCATGTTACTTGACAGTTGGAAACGTTGTTAGATGAGAAAGAGATTTAAGAACACTGCCTTCTTTTCAGTTTACAATGGGAAATGTTCTTAGTACACAATGGATTATAGAACATTGAATTCACTGGTAGTTTACCATAGGAATCATTCACAATACACAGTCATGTTACAGAATTTGAATTCCCAGTTAGTTTGCAATAGCAAAGTGTACTTCATAGACAGTCAGGTTGGAGAACATTGAATTCCCTGTTTGTTTAGAGAAACATTGAACTCCCAGATAGTTTAGAGTAGAAAACATTGTGAGAAGAAAAAGAACTTGTAGAACATTGAATTCCTTTAGTTTGTAAAGGGAAACGTTCTTAGGACACAAGGAGTTATAGAACGTCGAATACACTGTTAGTTTACAGTGGCAATCATTCGCAATACACACTCACGTTACAGAACTTTGAATTCACAGTTTGTTTGCAGTGGCAAACGTTCTTCATGGATAGTCAGCTCATAGAATATTAAATTTCCTGTTAGTTTACAGTGGGAAACATTGTTAGAAGACAAAGAACTTTTACAGCATTGAATTCCCTTTATTTTATACTGGGAAAAGTATAATGACACAAGGGTTATAAAATGTTGAATTCAGTGATGGTTTACAGTGGAATCACTCACAATCCACAGCCACATGACACAACATTGAATTCACAGTTGGTTTGCAATGGCAAATGTTCTTCGTAGACAATCAGCTTATAGAACATTGAATTGCCTGTTAGTTGACAGTTCGAAACATTGTTAGACGAGAAAGAGATATTGGAACATGGCATTCGTTTTCTTTTACACTGGGAAACATTCTTAGTACACAAGGAATTATAGAACTTTGAATTCACTTAGTTTAACAATGGGAATCAATTGCAATACACAGTCATGTAACAGAACTTTGAATTCCCAGTTCGTTTGCAATAGCAAGTGTTCTTCGTAGAGTGTCAGCTTAGAAAACATTGAATTCCCTGTTTGTTTAGAGAGCGGAAACGCTGATAGAAGACAAAGAACTTTTAGAGCAATGAATTCCCTTTAGTTCACATTGCGAAATGTTGTTATTACACAAGGAGCTTATAGATCTTTCAATTCACTCTCAGTTTTCAATGGGAAACGTTCAACATTTGCAATGGCAAATGTTCCTCATAGAAAATCAGCTGATAGAACATTGAATTGACTTTTAGGTGACAGTTGGAAACATTGTTAGATAAGAAAGAGATTATAGATTATAGAATATTGCATTCCCTTTAGTTTAGAATGGGAGACGTTCTTAATATACAAGGAATTATAGAACTTTGAATTCACTGTTAGTTTCACATTGGGATCCACTTGCATTACACAGTCATGTTACAGGACTTTGAATTCCCAGTTAGATTGCAATAGCAAGTGTTCTTCATAGACAGTCAGCCTAGAGAACATTGAATTCCCTGTTTGTTTAGAAAGCGGAAACATTGTGAGAAGACAAAGAGCTTTTAGAACAATGAATTCCCTTTAGTTTACAATGCAAAATGTTGTTATTACACAATGAGCTTATAGATCTTTCAATTCAGTGTTAGTTTTCAATGGGAAATGTTCAACGTACACAATCCCCTTAAAAAAGTTTGCATTCGCTCTGTTTACAATGAATGTTGTTCTTACTAGACCGCCTGCTTATAGGGCATTTAAATCCCTCTTGGTTTAAAATGCTTAATGTTCTGAGCAGACAATCCTCTTGTAGAACTTTGAATTCAGTGTTAGTTTACAACGGGAATCATTCGCAATACACAATCATGTTTCAAAACTTTGAATTCAAGCCGGGCGTGGTGGCGCACACCTTTAATCCCAGCACTCGGGAGGCAGAGGTAGGAGGATTGCCGTGAGTTCGAGGCCACCCTGAGACTCCATAGTGAATTCCAGGTCAGCCTGGGCTAGAGTGAGACCCTACCTCGAAAAACTAAAAAAAAAAAAAAAAAAAAAAAAAAAAAACCCACAAAACTTTGAATTCGCAGTTTGTTTGCAATGCAAAATGTTCATCGTAGACAGTCAGCTTATAGAACATTGAATTACCTGTTAGTCTACTGTGGCAAACATTGTTAGAAGACAAAGAACTTTTACAAGCTTGTAGAACTTTGAATTCACTTAGTTTACAAGGGGAATTGTTCACAATACACAATCATGTTAGAGAACTTTGAATTCACAGTTTCTTTGAAATGCGAAATGTTCTTCGTAGACAGTCAGCATATAGAGCATTGAATTCTCTGTTAGTTTACAGTGGAAAACATTCTGAGAAGAAAAAGAACTTGTAGAACATTGAATTCCCTTTAGTTTATAATGGGAAACGTTCTTAGGACACAAGGAGTTATAGATCATTGAGTACACTGTTAGTTTACAGTGGCAATTATTCGCAATACACAGTCATGTTACAGAACTTTGAATTCCCAGTTAGTTTACAGTGGGAAACGTCAGAAGACAAAGAACTTTCACAACATTGAATTCCCTTTAGTTGATACTGGGAAATGTATAAGGATACAATGGGTTACAGAACGTTGAATTCAGTGATGGTTTACAATGGATTCACTCACAATACACAGCCACGTAAGAGAACGTTGAATTCACAGTTTGTTTGCAATGGCAAATATTCTTCATAGAAAATCAGCTTATAGAACAATGAAATGCCTGTTAGTTGACAGTTGGAATCATTGTTAGATGAGAAAGAGATTTTAGAACATTGCATTCCTTTTAGTTAACAATGGGAAAAGTTCTTAGTACAAAAGGGGTTATAGATCTTTGAATTCACGGTTAGTTTCACAATGATAATCATTCGCAATACACAGTCATGTTACAGAACTTTGAATTCCCAGTTCGTTTGCAATAGCAAGTGTTCTTCGTAGACAGTCAGCTTAGAGAACACTGAATTCCCTGTTTGTTTAGGGAGAGGAAACATTGTGAGAAGACAAAGAGCTTTTAGGACATTGAATTCCCTTTAGTTTACAATGCAAAATGTTGTTATTACACATGGAGCTTATATATCTTTCAATTCACTCTTAGTTTTCAATGGATAACGTTCAATGTACACAATCCTTTTACAAAAGTTTGCATTCCTTCTATGTTTACAGTGACAATTGTTCTTACTAGACTGTATGCTTATAGGGCATTGAAATCCCTGTTGTTTAAAATGTTTAATGTCCTGAGCAGACAATCAGCTTGTAGAAGTTTGAATTCACTGTTAGTTTACAATGGGAATCTTTCGCAATACACAATCGTGTTGCAGAACTTTGAATTCACAGTTTGTTTGTAATGTGAAATGTTCCTCGTAGACAGTCAGCTTATAGAACATTGAATTCCCTGTTTGTTTACAGAGAGGAAAAGTTGTTAGAAGAAAAACAGCTTTTAGAACATTGAATTCCCTTTAGTTTACAAGCAAAATGTTGTTATTACACAAGGAGATTAGAGATCTTTCAATTCACTGTTAGTTTTCAATGGGAAACGTTCAACATCCACAATGCCCTTAAAAAAGTTTGCATTCCCTCTATGTTTACAATGAAAATTGTTCTTACTAGACCGTCAGCCTAAAGGGCATTAAAATACCTGTTGGTTTAAAATGTTTAATGTTCTGAGCAGACAATCAGCTTGTAAAGCTTTGAATTCGCTGTTAGTGTAACAATGGGAATCATTCACAATACACAGTCATGTTTCAGAACATTAAATTCCCAGTTAATTTACAATAGCAAGTGTTCTTCATACAGAGTCAGCTTAGAGAACATTGAATTCCCTTTTTGTTTAGAGAGCAGACACATGGTTAGAAGACAAAGAAGTTTTACAACAGTGAGCTCCCTTTAGTTTATAATGGGAAACGTTCTTAGGACACAAGGAGTTATAGATGGTGAATTTACTGTTAGTTTGCAATGGGAATCATTTGCAATACACAGTCACGTTACAGAACATTGAATTCTCAGTTTATTGCAATGGCAAATCTTCTTCGTAGACAGTCAGGTTATGGAACATTGAATTCCCTGCTAGTTGACAGTGGGAAACATTTTAAAAGAGAAAGAGATTTTAGAACATTGCATTCGTTTTAGTTTACAGTAGGAAACATTCTTAGTATGCAAGTAGTTATAGAAGTTTGAATTCACTAATAGTTTACAATGGAATCATTCGCAAAACACAGCCAGGTAACAGAACCTTGAATTCACAGTTTGTTTTCAATGGCAATGTTCTTCGTAGACAATCAGCTTATACAACATTTAATTCCCAGTTAGTTTACAGTGTGAAACGTTGTTAGAAGACAGAGAACTTTCACAACATTGAATTCCCTTTGGTTTATACTGGGGAATGTCTGAGGACCAAGGAGTTATACAACGTTGAATTCAGAGATGGTTAACAATGGGAATGATTCACAAAACACAGCCACGTAACAGAACGTTGAATTCACAGTTTGTTTTCAAAGGCAAATGTTCTTTGTAGAAAATCAGCTCATAGAACATTGAATTGCCTGTTAGGTGACAGCTGGAAATGTTGTTAAATGAGAAAGAGATTTTAGAACATTGCATTCCTCTTAGTTTACAATGGGAAATGTTCTTAGTACAAAAGGAGTTATAGATCTTTGAATTCACTGTTAGTTTCACAATGATAATCATTCGCAATACACAGTCATGTTACAGAACTTTGAATTCCCAGTTAGTTTGCAATAGCAAGTGTTCTTCGTAGACAGTCAGCTTAGATACCATTGAATTCCCTGTTTGTTTAGGGAGCAGAAACCTTGTGAGAAGACAAAGAGCTTTTAGGACATTGAATTCCCTTTAGTTTACAATGCGAAATGTTGTTATTACACTAGGAGCTTATAGATCTTTCAATTCACTGTTAGTTTTCAATGGGAAACGTTCAACATACACAATCTCCTTACAAAAGTTTCCATTCCCTCTATGTTTGCAATGAAAATTGTTCTTACTAGACCGTCTGCTCATAGGGGATTGAAATATATGTTGGTTTAAAATATTTAATGTTCTGAGCAGTCAATCAGCTAGTAGAACTTTGAATTCACTGTTAGTTTACCACAGGAATCATTCACAATACACAATCATATTACAGAAGTTTGAATTCACAGTTTGTTTGCAACACGAAATGTTCTTCATAGACACTTAGCTTATAGAACAGTGAATTCCCTGTTAGTTTACTGTGGCAAATGTTGTTAAAAGACAAAGAACTTTTACAACATTGAACTACCTTTAGTTTATAATGGGAAACTTTCATAGGAGACAAGGAGTTACAGATGGTGAATTTACTGTTAGTTTACAATGGGAATCATTCACAATACAAAGTCACGTTACAGAACTTTGAATTCTGTTTGTTTGCAATGCAAAATGTTCTTCATAGACAGTCAGCTTATAGAACATTGAATTTCGTGATAGTTTACAGTGGAATACATTCCGAGAAGAAAAAGAACTTGTAGACCATTGAATTCCCTTTAGTTTATAACGGGAAACGTTCTTAGGACCAAGGACTTATAGAACGTTGAATACACTGTTAGTTTACAATGGGAATCATTCGCAATACACATTCAAATTACAGAACTTTGAATTTAGAGTTTGTTTGCAATGGCAAACGTTCTTCATAGACAGCCAGCTTATAGAAAATTGAATTTCCTGTTAGTTGACAGTGGGCAAAGTTTTTAGAAGACAAACAGATTTTAGAACATTGCATTCCTTATAGTTTATAATGGGCAACGTTCTTAGTACACAAGTAGTTACAGAACTTTGAATTCAATGTTAGTTTACAACGGATTAATTCATAAAACACAATCATGTTAGAGAACATTGAATTCCCATTCAGTTTACACTGGGAAAATTTGTTAGAAGAGAAAGAAATTTTAGAACATTGAATTCCCTTTAGTTTATACTGGGTAACATATAAGGACACAAGGAGTTATAGAACATTGAATTCAGTGACGGTTTGCAATGAGAATCACTCACAGTACACAGCCACGTAACACAACATTGAATTCACAGTTTGTTTGCAATGGCAATGTTCTTTGTAGACAATCAGCTTATACAACATTGAATTCTCGGTTAGTTTACAGTGGGAAACGTTGTTAGAAGACAAAGAACTTTAATAGCATTGAATTCCCTTTAGTTACTAATGGAAAATGTTCTTAGTACACAAGGAGTTGTATAACTTTGTGTTAACTGTGAGTTTACAATGGGAATCACTCACAATATACAGTCATGTTACAGAACTTTGAATTCACAGTTTGTTTGCAGTTGCAAATGTTCTTCGTAGACAATCAGCTTATACAACATTGAATTCCCTGATAGTTTACAGTGGTAAACGTTTTTAGAAGACAAAGAACTTTTACAACATTGAAGTCCCTTTGGTTTATAATGTTAAATGTTCATAGGACACAAGGAGTTATAGACGGTGAATTTACAGTTAGTTTGCAATGGGAATCATTCGCATATCATCAGCCAATAGAACTTTGAATTCACTGTTACTTTACAATGGGAAATGTGCTTGGCCCACAATCAGCTTACAGAACTATGAATTCTGTGTTAGTTGACAATGGAAAATGTTCTTTGCAGATAATCAGAATGTACAACTACGAATTCAGTGTCAGTTAGCAATGGGAAATGTTCTACCACACAACCAGCATTTACGACTTTGAACTTTGAATTCTCTGTTAGTTTACAGTGGGAAATTAGCTTTGCAGAAATTCAGCCTATACAAGTATGAATTCACCATTTGTTTTCTATGAGAAATGTTCTCTAATAGAAAACCAGCTTACTGAGCTAGGAATTCACTGTTACTTTTCAATGGGTAATGTGCTTAGCTGACAATCACCATACAGAATTAGGATTTCCCTGTCAGTGTACAATGGGGAAAATACTTATCATGCAATCAGCTTATAAACTATGTATTCTCTGGTCATTGACAATGAGAAATTTTCTTTGCACACAATATTAGCTTATACAACTAGAAATTTTCTGTTAGTTGACAATGGGAAATTGCTTAGCAGGGAATCAGCTTTCAGAGGTATGAATTCACTGATAGTTTACATGGGCAATGTGCATAGAAGACAATCAGTACATGGAATTAGGAATTCACTGTTATTTTCCAATAGGAAATGGTCTTCGCAGACAATCAGCATATGGAACTATGAATTCTGTGTTAGTTTGCACTGGGAGATGTTCTAGCATCCAATTGGGTTTTAGAACTAACAATTCATTATCTGTATACAATGGCAAATGTGCTTCATAGACAATCAGCACATAATATTACGAATTCACATATAGTTTACAAAGGGTAATGTTCTTCACAGACAGTCACCGTACAGAACTATGCATTCTGTTTTCGTTTGCAATGGGGAATGTTCTAGCAGACAATCAGCTGATTCAGCTAAGAATTCAATGTTAGTTTCCATTGGAAATGTTCTTAGCAGACAATCAGATAATATAACTGTGAATTCTCTGGTAGTATCCAATGTGAAATGTGATTAGTTGGCACTCAGCTTACAGATATTTGAAATCACTGTTAGTTTGCAATGTGAAATGTTCCTAGAAGACAATCAGCAATAGAACTTAAAACTCACAGTGAGTATACAATGAGAAATGTGCTTAGCAAACTATCAGTTTATACAATTTGAATTCACTGTTAGTTTCCAATGGGAAATGAGCTCAACGGGCAATCAGTCTATAGAACTATGAATTCTTTTTTTTTTTTTTTTTTTTTCGAGGTAGGGTCTCACTCTAAACCAGGATGACCTGGAATTCACAATGGAGTCTCATGGTGGCCTCAAACTCACGGTGATCCTCCTACCTTTGCCTCCCAAGTGCTGGGATTAAAGGCATGCTCCACCACGCCTCGATGAATTCTCTTTTAGTTGAGAATGGCAAATGTTCTTCTCACACAATCAGCTTATAGAACTATGAACTCTCTGTTAGTTGACAATGGAAAATATTCTTCGCACACAATCAGCTTTAAGGAGTATTAATTATCTCTTTATTTGCAATGGGAACGGTGCTTCGCAGAAAATCTGCTTATAAAATTATGAATTCACTGTTAATTTACAATAGCAAATGTTTTTAGTATATGATCAGGCAGTGCAACTTTGAATTCACTGTTAGTATACAATGGGAAATGTTTGCAGTCGACAATCAGCTTATACAATATGGAATTCGACTGTTAGTTTGCAATGGGAAATGTCCTGCACAATCAATCAGGTTATAGAACTCTGAATTCTCTGTTAGCTTACAATGGGAAATGTTCTTAGCAGAAAATCTGCTTATACAACTATGAATTCACTGTTAGTTTTCTATGGAAAATGTTCTTGCAGACAATGAGCTTATTCACCTAGGAATTCACTGTTAGTTTACAATGGGAAAGGTTCTTAGTAGACAATCCGCTCACAGAACTATGAATTCTCTGGTAGTTTCCAATGGGAAATGTGCTTAGTTGAACTCAGCTTATAGATATTTGAACTCACTGTTAGTTTGCAATGGGAAATGTTTGTAGAACACAATCAGCTTATAGAACATTGAATTCACAATTAGTATAAAATGGGAAATATTCTTAGCAAACTATCAGTTTATAGAATTGGAACTCACTGTTAGTTTACAATGGAAATGTGATAGCAGGCAATCAGCTAATAGACATATCAATTCACTGATATTTTACAAAGGGAAATATGCTTAGCAGGCAATCAGGTTATAGGATTATGAATTTTCTTTTAGATGCAATGGGAAATACTCTTCGCACACAATCAGAGTTTGGGAGTATGAATTCTCTGTTACTTTAAAATGGAAAAGGTGCTTCGCAGAAAATCTGCTTATACACCTATGATTTCACCGTTAGTTTACAATGGGAAATATTCTTAGTATAAGATCAGGCAATAGAACTTTGAATTCAAGGTTAGTATATGGTGGGAAATGTTCGTAGGAGAATATCAATTTACACATTATGGAATTCACTTAGTTTGCAATGGTAAATGTCCTGTGCAATCAATCACATTATAGAACTCTGAATTCTCTGTTAGCTTACAATAGGAAATGTTCTTAGCAGAAAATCTGCTTATACAGCTATGAATTCACCATTAATTTTCTATGGGAAATGTTCTTAATAGACAACCAGCTTATAGAACTATGAATTCACCTTTAGTTAAAAATGGGAAATGTTCTTAGTATAAGATCAGACAATAGAACTTTGAACTCACTGTTAGTTTACAATGGGAAATGTGTTTAGCAAGCAAACAACATAGAAAATAGGAATTGACAGTTAGTTTACAATGGGAAATAAGCATAGCAGGCAATCAGCTTATAGAACTGTGAATTCTCTGGTAGTTGACAATAAGAAATGTTTTTTTTTTTGCAGACAATCAGCTTATACAACTATGAATTCAGTGTTTTTTAGCAAAGGGAAATGTTCTAGCACACAATCTGCGTTTAGGAGTATGAAATGTCTGTTAGTTTACAGTGGGAAAGGTGCTTCGCAGAAAATCTGCTTATACAATTATGAATTCACCATTAGTTTACAATGGGAAATATTCTTAGTATATGATCAGGCAGTGTAGCTTTGAATTCCCTGTTAGTATACAATGTGAAATGTTCTATGGAGACAATCAACTTCAAATTATGGAATTGATTGTTATTTCCAATGGGAAATGTCCTGCAGAATCAATCACATTATAGAACTCTGAATTCTCTGTTGGCTTAAAGTGGGAAATGTTCTTAGCAGAAAATCTGCTCATACAGCTATGAATTCACCATTAGTTTTCTGTGGGAAATGTTCTTAATAGACAACCAGCTTATAGAACTATGATTTCACTGTTGGTTAACAATCAGAAACGTTCTTAGTATAAGATCAGCTAATAGAACTTTGAATTCACTGTTAGTTTACAATGGGAAATGTGCTTAGCATGCAATCAGCTAATAGACGTATTAATTCACTGTCAGTTTTCAATGGGAAATTGGTGTAGCAGACCATCAGCACATAGAATTAGTAATTCGCTGTTAGTTTACAATGGAGAAATGTTGTTCACAGACAATCACCCAAAAGAAGTATGAATTCTCTGTTAGTTTGCAATGGGAAATTTTCTAGCTTATAGAATTATGAACTCAGTGTTAGTGCTCAATGGAAAATGTGCTTAGCAGACATTCACCATACAGAATTAGGAATTCACTCTTAGTTTACTATGGGAAATATGCTTATCAGGCTATCAGCTTATAGAACTATGAATTCTCTGGTAGTTGACAATGGGAAATGTTCTCAGCTGAAAACCTTATTACAGACCTATGATTCACGTTCAGTTTACAAGGGGAAATGTGCTTAGCAGACAATCAGCACATAGATTTGGGAATTCACTGTTAGTTTACAATGGGTAATTTCTTCGCAGACAATCAGCACAAAGAACTATGAATTCTGGGTTAGTTTGCACTGGGAAATGTTCTAGCAGACAATCAGCTTTTAGAACTAATAATTCACTGTTTTTTTACAATAGGAAATATGCTTAGCAGACAAGCAGCACATAGAATAAGGAATTGCCTGTTAGTTTACAATGGGAAATGTGCTTGGCAAGCAATCAGCTTATAGAACTATGAATTCTCTGGGAGTTGACAATGAGAAATGTTCCTCCACACAATTGGCTTATACACCTAGGAATTCTGTGTTAGTTGACTATGGGGAATGTTCTTTGCAGACAATCAGCTTATACAACTAAAAATTAAGTGTTACTTAGCAATGGCAAACTGTTCTAGCACACAATCAGCATTTAGGACTGTGAATTCTCTGTTAGTTTACAATGGGAAAGGTGCTTCACAGAAAATCTGCTTATACAACTATGAATTCACCATTAGTTTACAATGGGAAATGTTCTTAGTATATGATCAGGCAGTTTAACTTTGAATTCCCTGTTAGTATAGAATGGGAAATGTTCATAGGAGACAATCAACTTACACAATATGGAATTCACTGTTAGTTTGCAATGGGAAATGTCCTGCGCAATCAATCATGTTATAGAAGTCTGAATTCTCTGTTGGCTTACAGCGGGAAATGTTCTTAGCAGAAAATCTGCTTATACAACTATGAATTCACCGTTAGTTTTCTATGGGAAATGTCCTTAATAGACAACCAACTTATAGAACTGTGAATTCACTGTTACAATGGAAAATGTACATAGTATATGATCAGCCAATAGAACTTGGAATTCACTGTTTCTCTGCACTGGGAAATGTTCTCCCAGACAATCAGCTTTTAAACTAGGAATTCACTGTCCTTTCACAATGGGAAATTTGCTTGGAAGGCAATCAGCTCATAGAACTATGAATTTTCTGGTAGTTGATAGTGAGTAATGTTCTTTGCACCCTTTCAGCTTATAGAACAATGAATTCTCTGTTAGTTGAAATGGGAATGTTTTTTCGCAGACAGTGCACTTATACAACTATGAATTCAGTGTTTTTTAGCAATGGGAAATGTTCTAGCACCCAATCAGCGTTTAGGACAATGAATGCTCTGTTAGTTTATATAGTATACAATGGGAAATGTTCGTAGGAGACAATCAACTTACACAATATGGAATTCACTATTAGTTTGCAATGGGAAATGTCCTGTGCAATCAATCACGTTATAGAACTCTGAATTCTCTTTTGGCTTACAGTGGGAAATGTTTTAGCACAAAATCTGCTTATACAGCTATGAATTCACCGTTAATTTACTATGGGAAATGTTCTTTCTTTTTCTTTTCTTTTTTTTGTTTAGTAGTTAGTTTTGTATTCAGAAAATACAGTCAGTTTGGTACCATTATTAAGGTCATCTGTGAACTACCCCATCACCTTGGCCCCTCCTTGTTGAGGTATATGGGTCATGCATTGTGGAGTTACCCCACAGTTATTGGTAAGATAAATGTCTCTGCATATCTTGACCCAACAGGTGGCTCTCACATTCTTCTCCCCCCCCCTTACACAAAATTTCCCTGAGCCATGTTGGGTTCATTTTTGGTCTGCTTCAGTGATGAGGTGTTGGGGGCCTCTGAGGCTCTGCCTCTCTGATTTGGTAGGAGTTGATTTTTCTCTGTGTTGATCTCCTTCCCCCTTCTGCTGGTATCCGGTTCATCAGCAAAACAGCACCCTTTCTTGTTTCATCAATTTTTCTTAGTTTCAGCCAGGGCCCTTTTGAGGTATGATGTGTGGCTCTCTCCTTAGGATATACATCTATCTGAAAAAGAGAAGCAGATTCTCCAATGGAGAGTAAGTTAGCACCAGGATAAATGAGATTACCCCTACTTTTTTATGGAGAATTTAATAGGTGTAGGCCCTCTTGTAGCCCATGATTGATGGTAGCTTGATATTGGCAACTGGGGTTATGTTTGGATATGGTTCTGACTTGTTTCCCAGCTCCAGCTATGGGTCCCGTACGACTGAGGAGATCAGTTAGCCAAATTAAGAGCAGTTGGTTGCCCACCATGGCTGTGTGACACTATTGCACTTGTGTGGGCATCACAACAAGTTATTTGCTGCTAAGTAGGTTAGAGCATGAGTTGCTTGGACAGATATTGGTCATTTTCCCCCATTCGCCCATGTAGCACCTTCTGGCACTAGACACACTGACTGTCTGGGGACTGACTCTCTTCCAACTTACAGCCATGCCATTCCATTTTGCATGTCAACCACATAAGGTGTCTTCAGCAGTAGGGTCTTACCACTAACCTTTGGTGGGTCATCCAGTACTCTGACAGAAATTTGTCTGTCTTTTAGGAAACCTTGTAGGTCTCTCTGTTCCAAAGCTCATTGTGGATGATAGAACCATGCTGGCACTGGGAGTTACAGGTCAGTGCCCACTAAGAAAATAAGGAAAAAGATAACTGATATAAAACTGATTTACAGAGAAGAGACAGAGAGAGGGAGACAGAGAGAGGAAAGATGTAGAAGATTAAGGTTAGTCTTTATCCTACCCTCTACAGTGTCTTGTGGTTCAGGTGTTCCCTGTAAGGGCCTGAGGAAGGACAGCCTTTTGGTCTGTCTTTGAGTAAATAGAATTTTATGATACCATTGCAGTTTGGGTCTAGATTTGTGTTTCCCACCACTTTGATGCCCTCCCCTCACTCCCCATCTATCCTAGTGTCCAGTCCACGAGATGCATAAGCAGATTTTCTGTGAAGCACCTTTCCCATTGTAAACTAACAGAGAATTCATAGTTGTATAAGCTGATTGTGTGGGAAGAACATTTCTCATTGTCAACTACCAGAGATTTCATAGTTCTATAAGCTGGTTCTCTATTAGAGAACATTTCCCATAGAAAACTAATGGTGAATCCATAATTGTATAAGCAGATTTTCTGCTAAGAACATTTCCTATTGTAAGCTAACAGAGAATTCAGAGTTCTATAACCTGATTGATTGCACAGGATATTTCCCATTGCAAAATAGCAGTGAATTCCACATTGTATAAGGTGATCGTCTCCTTTGAACATTTCCCATTGTATACTAACAGTGAATTCAAAGTTCATTACCTGATAATTTACTAAGAATATTTCCCATTGTAAACTAATGGTGGATTCAGAGTTGCATAAGCAGATTTTCTGTGAAGCACCTTTCCCATTGTAAACTAACAGAGAATTCATAGTCCTAAATGCTGGTTGTGTGCTAGAACATTTCCCATTGCTAACTAACACTGAATTCGTAGTTGTATAAGCTGATTGTCTGCGAAAGAACATTTGCAAATGTCAACTAACACAGAATTCATACCTTGTGAGCTGATTGTGTGCAAAGAACATTTCTCATTGTCAACTAACACAGAGTTCATAGTTCTGTAAGCTGATTGTGTGCCAAGCACATTTCCTTTTGAAGAGGAACAGTGAATTCAAAGTTCTATTCACTGATCATACCCTAAGACATTATTCATTCTTATCGAACAGTGAATTGATAGTTCTATAAGCTGATTGTCTAGTGAGAACATTTCCCATAGAAATCTAATGGTGAATTCATAGTTGTAGAAGCAGATTTTCTGCTAAGACCATTTCCCATTGTAGTCTAACAGAGAACTCAGAAGTCTATAACCTGATTGTGCAAGACATTTACCATTGCAAACTAACACTGAATTCCACATTGTATAAGCTGATTCTCTCCTACAAACATTTCCAATTGTATACTAGCAGTGAATTGAAAGTTGAATTGCCTGATCAGTTTACTAAGAATATTTCCCATTGTAAACTAATGGTGAATTCACTGTTGTACAAGCAGATTTTCTGGGGAGCACCTTTCCCATTGTGAACTAACAGAGAATTCACATTTCCTGAAGCTGATTCTGTACGAAGAACATCTGACATTGCTAACGAACACTGAATTCGTATTGCATAAGCTGATTGTCTGCAAAGAACATTTCCCATTGTCAACTAACACAGAACTTATAGTTCTGTAAGCTGATTGTGTGTGAAGAACATTTCTCATTGTCAACTGCCAGAGAATTCATAGTTCTATAAGCTCATGGCCTGCAAGCACATTTTTCACGGTAAAGTAACAGTGAATTCGTAGTCTGTAAGCAGATTTTCAGCTACAAGAATTTCACACTGTCAACAAACAGAGAATTCCATGTTGAATAAACTGATTGTGTGTGAAGAATATTTCTCATTGTCAACTACCAGGGAATTCATAGTTCTATAAACTGATTGCCTGATAAGTATTTTTCCCCTTGTAAACTGACAATGAATTCCTAATTCTGTATGGTGATTGTCTGCTAAGCACATCCCCATTGAAAAGGTACAGTGAAATCATAGTTCTATAAGCTGGTTGTCTATTAGAGAACATTTCACATAGAAAACTAACGGTGAATTCACAGTTGTATAAGCAGATTCTCTGCTAAGAACATTTCTCATTGTAAGGAAACAGAGAATTCAGGGTCTTATAACCTGATTGATTGCGCAGGACACTTCCCATTGCAAACTAACAGTGAATTCCATATTGTATGAGGTAGTTGTCTCCTATGAACAATTCCTATTGTATACTAACAGTGAATTCAAAGTTCCATTGCCTGATCATATAGTAAGAATATTTCCCATTGTAAACTAATGGTGAATTCAAAGTTGCATAAGCAGATTTTCTGTGAAGCACATTTCCAATTGTAAACTAACAGAGAATTCATAGTCCTAAACGCTGATTGTGTGCCAGAACACTTCCCATTGCTAACTAACACTGAATTCGTTGTTCTACAAGCTGATTGCTTGCAAAGAACATTTCACATACTCAACTAACACAGAATTCATAGTTCCATAAGCTGATTGCCTGCCAAGGAGATTTCCCATTGTAAACTAACAGTAAATTCAAAGCTCTATTGGCTGATCATACACTAAGAACATTCCCCATTGTATGCTAACAGTGAATTCAAAGTTCCACTGCCTGATCATATACTAAGAATATTTCCCATTGTAAATTAATTGTTAATTCATAGTTGTATAAGCAGATTATCTGGTAAGCACCTTTCCCATTGTAAACTAACAGAGATTTCACAGACATAAACGCTGATTGTGTGCTATAACATTTCCCACTGCTAACTGACACAGAATTCATAGTTTGTATAATCTGATTGCCTGCAAGGAACTTTTCCCATTGTCAAGTAAGACAGAATCCTACTTCTTTAAGCTGATTCTGTGCCAAGCATAGTTTCCACAGGAAAACTAAACATCGAAATTCATATTGCATAGGACATTTTCTCCTAAGAACATTTCCCATTGTAGTCTAACAGAGAAATCAGAAGTCTATAACCTGATTGGTTGCGCAAGACATTTCCCATTGAAAACTAACAGTGAATTCCATATTGTATTGTATTGGTGAATTCATAGCTGCATAAGCAGATTTTCTGCGAAGCACCTTTCCCATTAAAAACTAAAAGAGAATTTGCAGCGTTCAACACTGATTGTGTGCCATACCATTTCCCGTTGATAACTAACAATGAATTCGTAGTTTTATAAGCTGATTGTCTGCAAAGAACACTTCTCATAGTCAACTAACACAGAATTTACAGTTCTATAACCTTATTGTGTGCAAAGAACATTTCTCATTGTCAACAGCCAGAGAATTCATAGTTCAATATCCGATTGCCTGCCAAGCACATTTCCCACTGTAAACAAAGAGTGGAATTCAGAGTTCTATTGGCTGATCATACACTAAGAAAATTCCACATCGTTAACTTATATTGACTTCACAGTTCTATAAGCTGGTTGTCTATAAAGAATATTTCCCATGGAAAACTAACCATAAATTCATAGTTGTATAAGCAGATTTTCTGCTAAGAACATTTCCCATTGTAAGGTAACAGAGTTTAGAGTTCTATAACCTGATTGATTATGCAGGACATTTCCCATTGCAAACTAACAGCGATTTCCAATACCTATAAACTGAGTGTCAAATAAGCACATTTCCCATTGGAAACTACCAGAGAATTTCATAGTTCTATGATCTGATTGTCTACTAAGAACATTTCCATTGTAAATTAACAGTGAATTCCTAGGTGGATCAGCTGATTGTCTGCTGGAACATTTCCTACTGCAAACTAACGTAGAATTCATAGGTCTATAAACTGGTTGTCTATTAAGAACATTCCCATAGAAAACAAAAGGTGAAGTCACAGTTGTATTGGCAGATTTTCCACTAAGAACATTTCCCATTGTACTCTAACAGACAATTCAAAAGTCTACTAGCCTGATTGATTGTACAAGACATTTCCCATTGCAAACTAATAATGAATTCCACATTGTATAAGCTGATTGTCTCCTACGAACATTTCCCATTGTATACTAAAGTAAATTCAAAGTTCCATTGCCTGATCACTTACTAAGAATATTTCCCATTGTAAACTAATGGTGAATTCATAGTTGTCTTGTAACTAATCAAGAATTCCATTTCCAGAAGCTGATTGTGTGGAGAACATTTGCCATTGCTACACACTGAATTCGTAATTGTATAAGCTGATTGCTGCAAAGAACATTCCCATTGTCAACTAACAAGAATTCATAGTTGTGTAAGCTGATTGTGTGAGACGAACATTTCTCATTCACTGCCAGAGAATACATAGTTCTATAAGCGGGTTGCCTGTAAGCTTTTTCCCTTGAAACTCAGTAATTCCAATTCGTGATGTCTGTAAGCAGATTCTCCATGAAAGAACATTTCCCATTGTCAACTAACAGAGAATTCCAAGTTGTATAACTGATGGTGTGCGAAGAACATTTCTCATTGTGTACTACCAGAGAATTCATAGTTCTATAAGCTGATTGCCTGATAAGTATTTTGCACCTTGTAAACTGACAGTGAATTCCTAATTCTGTATGGTGATTGTCTGCTAAGCACATTCCCCATTGAAAAGTAACAGTGAATCATAGTTCTATAAGCTGGATGTCTATTGAGAACATTTCCCATTGAAAACTAATTGCAAATTCATAGTTGTATAAGCATATTTTCTGATAAGGACATTTCCCATTGTGGTCTTACAGAGAATTCAGAAGTCTATAAACTGATTGGTTGCCACATTACATTTCCCATTACAAACTAACAGTGAATTCCACACTGTATAAGAGATTCCTCTCACTACGAACATTCTCCCATTGCATACTACAGTGAATTCAAAGTTCCATAGCCTGCATCACATACAGAGAACTATTTCATCCAAATGTAAACTAATGGTGAATTCATAGTTGCATGAGCACATTTTCTGTGAAGCACCATTTGCCAAACTAAATAACCAAGATTTCAAGTCCTGAATGCGATTGTGTGCCTAGAAAATTTCCCATGCTAACTAACACTGAATTCTACTTGTATAAGCTGATTGTCTGCAAAGAAAATTTCCCATAGTCAACTAACACAGAATTCTAGTTCTATAACATGATTGTGTGGAGAACAATTTCTCATTGTCACTGCCAGGAATTCATAGTTCCATAAGTGATTGCCTGCCAAGCACTCTCCCATTGTAAACTAACAGTGACTTCACATGTTGGACTTGCTGATCATACTAAGAAATTCCCATTGTAACTAATGAATTCAAATTCAGCAGTCTGTGAGCACCTCCTTTAACCAGCACTCGGGAGGCAGAGTAGGAGATTGTATGAGTTCAGGACACCCTGTCAACTCCAGAATTCCTATTCTTAGGTGATGTGGCAAGAATTCCATTGTAAAATACTGAATAAACATCATCAATTAAAAATAAATAACAGTGAATTCCATAGTTCTAACTGCTCTCTATGAACATTTCCCATGAACTAACAGTAATTCAAGTTGTAAACAATTTGTGCTAAGAATTCATTGTAGCAAAGAATTCAACTCTATACCTTGTCCTGCAAACATATCATTTTGCTTTGCCTACTAACACATTGTTCTACAGTGATAAAGTCCGATTGTGTGCTAAAGAATATTTCCCATTGTAACTACACAGAAATTCATTTTATAAGCTGTTGTGTGCGAAAGAACATTTCCATGCAACTAACACTGAATCCATTGTATAAGCTGATGTGTGCCAAAGAACATTTCCCATGTCAACTAACACAGAATTCACTAGTTCTTAACCTGATTGTGTGGAAGAACATTTCTCATTGTCACCCGCGAGAATTCATGTTATAAGCTGATAGCCTGCAAGAATTTCATGGTAATAAAAGTGAATTCCATATAGCAGATTTTCCTGATAAATTTCCATTGTACTAACATGAATTCTGTCTGCTATAACTGATGTTGCCAGAACATTTCTCATGTGCAACTAACACAAGAATTTCACAGTTCTGAAATGTATAGCCAAGATTTCTCTTGCTAAGAACCTTTTTATTGTGTGTAACAACATTGAAAGTCAAATCCATTTTTGCGCAAGACATTTCCCATTGCAAACTAACATTGAAATCCATATTCTAAAGATGATTGTCTCCTACGTACATTTCCCATTCTATACTAACAGTTAATTCAACGTTCCATTGCCTGATCTTATACTAAGAATATTTCCCTTTGTAAACTAATGGTTACTTCATACTTGTATAAGCTGATTCTCTGCAGAGAACATTTCCCATTGTCAACTAAAACAGAATTCAGAGTTCTGTAACCTGATTGTGTGCGAAGAACATTTCTCACTGTCAACTGCCAGAGAATACATAGTTCTATAAGCTGGTTGCCTGATAAGTTTTTTCCCCTTGTAAACTGTCAGTGAATTCCTAATTCTGTATGGTGATTGTCTGCTAAGCAGATTCCCCATTGAAAAGTAACAGTGAATTCATAGTTCTATAAGCTGGTTGTCTATTAGAGAATATTTCACATAGAAAACTAATGGAGAATTCATAGTTGTATAAGCACATTCTCTGTTAAGAACATTTCCCATTGTAAGGTTACAGAGAATTCATAGTTCTATAACGTGATTGATTGCGTAGGACATTTCCCATTGCAAACTAACAGTGAATTCCATATTGTACAATGTGATTGTCACCTACGAACATTTCCCATTGTATAATAACAGTGAATTCAAACTTCCATTGCTGATCATATACTAAGAATATTTACCATTGTAAACAAATGGTGAATTGATAGTTGCATAAGCACATTTTCTGTGAAGCACCATTCCAACTCTAAATTAACAGAGAATTCACAGTCCTGAATGCTGATTATATCCCAGAATATTTCCCACAGCTAACTAACACTGAATTCATACTTGTATAAGCTGATTGTCTGCAAAAAAACATTTCCCATAGTCAACTAACACAGAATTCCTAGTTCTATAAAATGATTGCCTGTGGAGAACAATTCTCATTGTCAGCTGCCAGTGAATTCATAGTTCAATAAGTTGATTGCCTCACAAGCACATTTCCCATTGTAAACTAACAGTGAATTCAATGTTCCATTGCCTGATCATACTAAGAATATATCCCATTGTAAACTAATTGTTAATTCATACTTCTGTAAGCAGATTATCTGTGAAGCACCTTTCCCATTGTAACCTACAGAGATTTCACATTCGTAAATGTTGATTGTGTGCAAGAACACTTCCCATTGCTAACTGACACAGAATTTGTAGTTGTATAATGTTATTGTTTGCAAGGAACATTTCCCATTGTCAACTAACACAGAATTCCTACCTCTGTATGGTGATTGTGTGCCAAGCACATTTCCCATTGTAAAATAACAGTGAATTCAAAGTTCTATTGGCTGATCATATCCTAAGAACATTCCCCATTGTTAAGTAACAGTGAATTCATAGTTCTATAAGCTGCTTCTCTATTGAGAACATTTCACATAGAAAACTAACAGTGAATTCATAGTTGTAGAAGCAGATTTTGTGCTAAGAACACTTCCATTGTAGTCAAAGAGAATTCAGACGTCTATAACCTGATTGCTCAAGACATTTCCCACTGCAAACTAACAGTGCATTCCATATTGTGTAAGCTGATTGTCCCCTATGAACATTTCCCATTGTATACTAACAGTGAATTCAAAGTTCCATTGCCTGATAGCTTACTAAGAATATTTCCCATTGTGAACTAACAGACAATTCACTTTTACATAAGCTGTTTGTGTGCGAAAAACATTTGCCATTGCTAACTAACACTGAATTCGCATTGTATAAGCTGATTGTCTCCAAACAACATTTCCCATTGTCAACTAACACAGAATTCACAGTTCTGTAAGCTGATTGTGTGTGAAGAACACTTCTCATTGTCAACTGCCAGAGAATTCATAGCTGTATAAGCTGATAGCCTGCCAAGCAAATTTTGCATTGTAATAAAATAGTGAATTCGCAGGTCTGTAAGCAGATTTTCACCTAAGAATATTTCCCATTGTCAGCTAACATAGAATTCCATGTTGTATAAGCTGATTGTGTGCGAAGAACATTTCTCATTGTCCACTACCAGAGAATTCACAGTTCTGAAAGCTGATTGCCTGATAAGTATTTTTCCTCTTGTGAACTGACCATGAATCCTAATTCTGTATGGTGATTGTCTGCTAACCACATTTCCCATTGAAAAGTAACAGGGAATCCATAGTTCTATAAGCTGGTTCTCTATTAGAGAACATTTCTGATAGCAAACTAACGGTGAATTCATAGTTGTGTAAGAAGATTCTGTGGTTGGAACATTTGCCATTGTAAGGTAACAGAGAATTTAGAGTTCTGTAACCTGATTGATTGTGCTGACATTTGCAAACTAACAGCGAGTTCAAATATCTACAAACTGCGTGTCAACTAAGCACATTTCCCATTGGAAATTACCAGAGACATCATAGTTGTATGAAGTGATTGTCTACTAAGAACATTTCTATTGTAAACTAACAGTTAATTCTTAGATGAATCAGCTGATTATATGCTGGAGCATTTCCCTTTGCAAACTAACACAAAATTCATAGTGATATAAGCTGGTTGTCTATTAAGAACATTTCCCATAGAAAACTAATGGAGAACTCATAGTTCTATAAGCACATTTTATGCTAAGAACACTTCCCATTGAAGTCTAACAGAGAATTGAGAAGGCTATAACCTGATTGATTGTGCAAGACATTTCCCACTGCAAAACAACAGTGAACTTCATATCTTATAAGGTGATTGTCTCCTATGAACATTTCCCATTGTTTTCTGATACTGAATTCAAAGTTCCATTGCCTGATCACATACTAAGAATATTTCCCATTATAAACTAATGGTGAATTCATAGTTGCATAAGCAGATTTTCTGCGAAGCACATTTCCCATTGTAAACTAACAGACAACTCAAAGTCCTACATGCTGACTGTGTGCCAGAACATTTCCCATTGCTAGCTAACACTGAATTCGGAGTTGTATAAGCTTGTTGTCTGCAGAGAACATTTCCCATAGTCAACTAACAGAAATTGAGACTTCTATAACCGGATTGTGTGGAAGAAAATATCTCACTGTCAACTGGGAGAGAATTCATAGTTTGATAAGCTTATTGCCTGCCAAGCACATTTCCCATTGAAAACTATCAGTGAGTTCAAAGTTCCATTGGCTGATCATATACTAAGAACATCCCCCGTTGTATACTAACAGTGAATTCAAAGTTCCATTGCCTGATCACATATTAAGAATATTTCCCATTGTACACTAATTGTTAACTCATAATTGTATAAGCAGATTTTCAGAGAAGCCCTTTGCCATTTTAAACTAACAGAGATTTCACTGTCGTAAATGCTGATTGTGTGCTAGAACATTTCCCATTGCTAACTGACACTGGATTCATAGTTGTATAATCTGAATGTCCCCAAAGGACATTTCCCATTGTCACCTAACATAGAATTCATAGTTCTGGAGCCGGGCGTGGTGGCGCACGCCTTTAATCCCAGCACTCGGGAGGCAGAGGTAGGAGGATCGCCGTGAGTTCAAGGCCACCCTGAGACTACATAGTGAATTCCAGGTCAGCCTGGGCTAGAGCGAGACCCTACCTCGAAAAGCCAAAAAAAAAAAAAAAAGAATTCATAGTTCTGTAAGGTGATTGTGTGCCAAGCACATTTCCCATTGTTAAGTAACAGTGAATTCAAAGTTCTATTGGCTGATCATATCCTAAGAAAATTTGCCATTGTTAACTTATATTAAATTCATAGTTATATAAGCTAGTTATCTATAAAGAACATTTCCCATAGAAAACTGCCTGATCATTTACTAAGAATATTTCCCTTTGTAAACTAGTGGTGAATTCAGAGTTGTATAAGCAGATTTTCTATGAAGCACCATTCCCACTGTGAACTAACAGAGAATTCACATTTCCAGAATCTGATTGTGTGCAAAGAACATTTCCCATTGTCAACTAACACAGAATTCATAGTTCTCTAAGCTCATTGTGTGCAAAGAACATTTCTCATTGCCTACTGCCAAAGAATTCATAGTTCCATAAGTTGGATGTATATTAGAGAACATTTCCCATTGTAAAGTAACAGTGAATTCAAAGTTCTATTGGCTGATCATATACTAAGAACATTCCCCATTGTTAACTAACAGTGAATTCTGGATGTCTACTGAGAACATTGTCCATGTGCTAGAACATTTCCCATTGCTAACTAACACTGAATTCGTAGTTGTATAAGCTGATTGTCTGCAAAGAACATTTCCCATTGTCACCTAACACAGGATTCATAGTTCTGTAAGTTGATTGCCTGCAAAGAACATTTCCCTTTGTCAACTAACACATAATTCATAGTACTGTAAGCTGATTGTGTGCGAAGAACGTTTCTCATTGTCAACTGCCAGAGAATTCAGAGTTTTATAAACTGATTGCCTGCCAAGCAAATTTCTCATTGTAAAGTAAGAGTGAATTCAAATTTCTATTGGCTGATCATATACTTAGAACTTTCCCCATTGTTAATTAATAGTGAATTCATAGTTATATGAGCTGGTTGTCTATGAATAAAATTTCCCATAGATAACTAACGTTGAATTCATAGTTGTATAAGCAGATTTTCTGCTAACAACATGTCCCATGGTAAGGTAACAGAGAAGTTAGAGTTGCATATCTTGAATGGCTGAGCAGGACATTTCCCATTGCAAAATAACAGCGATTTCAAATATCTATAAACTGAGTGTTAACTAAGCACATTTCCCATTGGAATCTATCGGAGAATTCATAGTTCTATGATATGATTGTCTACTAAGAACATTTTCTTTGGAAACTAACAGTGAATTCTTATGTGAATCAGCTGCAGCAAGAGCTGGCAAGTACTTTCCTTGTGGAAAAATAAGACATATGAAAAATGATTGTCCAATTAAAAGAAAATGTGGAAATTTCAATAATGCAGCTCCTGGTTTTCGTCCAAGAAGCAAAAGAGGAAAACACTGGGCAAAGGAATGTAGAGCTAAAACAGATAGAAGTGGTAACCCTATTATCCAACAGCAGGGAAACGGAGGAAGTGCCAATCCGAGGCCCTGCAAAGACAAGTTTATGGGGCAGTACAGATTGTTCCTCAAACAGCCAGTTACATCCAATCTCCGAAGTACTCCAAGCCACCCCAGGGAGTGCCAGACTCGACCTCAGTTCCTCCACCTACACATTATTGACTTCAGAAATGGGACTTCAAGCATTGCCTACCAGAGTATGTAGCCCACTGCCAAAGGACAGTGTAGGCTTAATCTTCGGAAGAAGTAGCAGTACTATATAGGGATTACAAGAAGCACCTGGAGATATTGATGCAGGTTTCACAGAACTTAAAATTATGGTGTCTCCTCCAGAAACAATCTTTACAATATTGCTCAGTCAGAGAATAGTTCAATTGTTGCTCCTTCCAATGATAAGAACTGGCAGTGTTGCTAATGCTCAGGGTCGAGGGACTCAAGGATTTGGTTCACCAGATGCTTACTGGGTTCAACCTATCTGTAAGTAACGTCCAAAATTATCTTTAAAATTAAATGGGAAGCAATTTGAAGGGTTAATAGATTCTGGAGCTGATGTTACTATTTTGTCTGGTAATTACTGGCAAGCTTCTTGGCCTAAGCATCCTACAGGGACTCAATTGAAAGGTATTGGACAATCCTCTTTGTCCTGAGCAGAGTGCTGCAGAAGTACTTTGGGAAGATGAGGAAGGTAATACTGGATATTTTAAACCTCACATTACACACAGTTTGCCTTTAAACCTGTGGGTAACACATGTTTTGAGTCAAATGAAATTGTTAATGTGTAGTCCTAGTGAAACTGTTACTGCTCAAATGCTTAAACAGGGTGACTTGGCTGGTAAAGGATTAGGAAAACGAGGAAAAGGTGACCCATTACCTATTCAAGTAACTTCTAATGCAAATTATCAAGGGCTGGGGTATTTCCCCTAGTGGCCACTAGTTAGTCTCGTGCCACCCCACACAGAGCCTACTTCTTGGAAATCTGATGGTCCTCTATGTGTGGATCAGTGGCCTTTGCTATGGGAAAAACTGATAGCTGCACAAATGCTGGTTCAAGAGCAATTAGAGGCAGGACGTATAGAGGAATCATCTTCACCCTGGAATACTCCAATGTTTGTCATTAAAAAGAAATCAGGAAATGGTGATTATTACAAGTTCTGAGAGCTGTGAATGTTACTATCTATTTAATGGGAGCATTGAAACCTGATCTGCCTAGTCCTGTAGCTATTCCAGCTGACTTTTCTAAAGTGATTATTGACTTGAAAGATTGCGGTTTTTCTACACCTACACATTGACGAGATTGTTGCCATTTTACTTTTAGTGTTCCTTCTAGTAATTCTAAGGAGCCTATGAAAAGATATCAATGGAAAGTTCTCCCTCAAGGTATGGCTAATAATTCAACTTATCTCAGAAATTTGTGGCTAAAGCTTCAGCTTCTACAAGAAGCAAATTTCCTCAAATATATATTATTCATTATGTTGATGATATTTTGTTAGCTGGAAAGGAAAAGACAGATGTTTTGACCGGTTTTTCTTACATGGAATAACAGCTCACTATGTGGGGATTAAAAATTGCACCTGAAAAGGTACAACAAGATCCCTTTTTCTTATCTTGGGTTTTATTTATATCCAAACAAAATTAAACCACAGAAAGTTACTCTTAAAACACAGAACCTTACCACTTTAAATGATTTTCAGAAATTGTTAGGACATATTAATTGGATTAGGCCTTATTTAAAACTTACTACTTATGAATTAAAACCTTTATTTAATATATTACACGGTGACCCTAATCCTTCCCTTACACCTGAAGCTTCTAAAGCATTAATTACAGTACAAAAGGCTGTAGAAGAACAATTGATCACTTATATTGACTATAGTAAAGAGCTGTGGTTACTTGTATTTCCTACCACATATATTCCAACAGGATTGTTGTGGCAAGGAGCTCCTATACTGTGGGTACATCTTGCATCTTCTCCTCTAAAAACTGTCACTCCTTATTATGACGATGTTGCTAAAGTAGTGATGGAAGGAAGAGCTGAATCTATTAAATGTTTTGGAATAGAACCACACGTTATCTGTCAGCCTTATAATTCAAAGCAGGTTTCTTGGCTTTTTGCTTTTTCAGATATTTGGGCATTATCCATGGCAGGTTTTGCAGGAAGCATTGATAATCATTACCCTAAACATAAATTCATTCAGTTCTTCATGCAACATCAAGTTATTTTTGCTTGTAATTCACAATTTTCTCCTATTAAGGAAGCTATGAATTCACTGTTCATTGACCATGGGAAATGTTCTTTGCGGACAGTCAGCTTGTACAACTAGGAATTCAGTGTTAGTTAGCAATGGTAAATGTTCTAGCATACAATCAGTGTTTAGGACAATGGGAAAAGTTCTTCGCAGAAAATCTGCTAATACAAATCTGAATTCACCATTAGTTTACAATGGCAACTGTTCTCTAGTATATGGTCAGGCAATGGAACTTTGAATTTACTGTTAGTGTACAATGGGAAATGGTCGTAGGAGGAAATCAACTTACACAATATGGAATTCACGGTTAGTTGTCAATGGGAAATCTCCTGCATAATCAAACACGTTATAGAACTCTGAATTCTCTGTTAGATTATAATGGGAAATGTTCTTAGCAATAAATCTGCTTATACAACAATGAATTCACTGTTAGTTTTCTATGGTAAATGTTCTTAATAGATAACCAGCTTATAGAACTGTGAATTCACTGTTACATATGATGATCCAATAAAACTTTGAATTCACTGTTTGTTTACAATGGGAAATGTGCTTAGAAGACAATCACAATACAGAATTCGCTAATCACTGTTAGGTTACAATGGGAAATATGCTTATCAGGCAATCAGCTTATAGAACTATGAATTCTCTTGTAGTTGACAGTGATAAATGTTCTTTGCCCACAGTCTTCTTATAGAACTATGAATTCTCTGTTACTTGACAATGGGAAATGTTCTTAGCTGAAAACCGTCTTACAGACCTATGGATTCACTGTTAGTTTACAGTGGGAAATGTGCTTAGCAGACGATCAGCACATAGAATTAGGAATTCACTGTTAGTTTACAGGGAGTAATGTTCTTCGCAGACATAAGCCTAAAGAACTATGAATTGTATGTTACTTTCCACTGGGAAATGTTCTAGCAGACCATCAGCTTTTAGAACAAAGAATTCACTGCTACTTTACAATGGGAAATGTGCTTAGTTGCCAATCAGATTATAGAACTATGAACTCTCTGGTAATTGAGAATGAGAAATGTTCTTCGCACAGAGTCAACTCATAGAACTATGAATTCGCTGCTCATTGACAATGGGAAATGTTCTTTGCGAACAATCAGCTTATACAACTAGGAATTCAGTGTTAGTTAGCAATGGTAAATGTTCTGGCACACAACCAGCATTTAGGACTATGAAGTCTCTGTTAGTTTACAATGGGGAAAGTGCTTCACAGAATATCTGCTTGTACAACTCCGAATTCACAGTTAGTTTACAATGGCAACTGTTCTCTAGTATATGGTCAGGCAATGGAACTTTGACTTTACTGTTAGTATACAATGGGAAAAGTTCGTAGGAGACAATCAACTTACACAGTATGGAATTCAGGGTTAGTTTGCATTGGGAAATGTCCTGCATAATCAAACACGTTATATAACTCTGAATTTTCTGTTAGCTTACACTGGGAAATGTTCTTAGCTATAAATCTGCTTGTACAACAATGAATTCACTATTACTTTTCTATCGTAGGTATTCATAATAGATAACCAGCTTATAGGACTGTGAATTCACTGTTACATAACAATGGGAAATGTTTGTAGGACACAATCATCTTATACAATATGGAATTCACTGTTAGTTTTCTATGGGAAATGTTCTCTTATAGACAACCACCTCATAGAACTATGAATTCACTGTTACTTTTCAATGGGGAATGTGCTTAGCAGGAAATCACCATACAGAATTAGGAATTCACTGTCAGTTCACAAAGGGAAAATTACTTAGCAGGCAATCAGCTTATAGAACTATGAATTGTCTGGTAGTTGACAATAAGAAATGTTCTTTGCATATGATCAGTTTATACAACTATGAATTCTCTGTAAGTTGACAATGGGAAATGTTCTTAGCTGAAAATCTGCTTACAGACGTACGAATTCACTATTCGTTTACACTGTGAAATGTGCTTACCAGATAATCAGCACATAGAATAGGTCATTCACTGTTAGTTTACAGTGGGTAATGTTCTCCGCTGATAATCAGTGTAAAGAACTATTTATTCTGTCTTAGCTTGCAATAGGAAATGTTCTAGCAGACAATCAGGTTTCAAAATTAAGAATTAACTGTTATGGGAAATATGCTTCGCAGACAAGCAGGACATAGAATTAGGAATACCCTGTTAGTTTATAATGGGAAATGTGTGTTGCAGGCAATCACCTTATAGAACTATGAATTCTCCAGTAGTTAACAATGCGAAATGTTCTTTGCACAGAATCAGGTTATAGAGCTACGAATTCTGTGTTAGTTGACTATGGAAAGTGTTCTTTTCAGACAATCAGCTTATACAACTACGAAATCAGTGTTAGTTAGCGATGGAAATGTACCTTGCACGCAATCAGCTTATAGAACTGTGAATTCTCTGTTAGTTTACAACGGGAAAGGTGCTTCACAAAAAATCTGCTTATACATCTATGAATTCACCATTATTTTACAATGGGAAATAGTCTTAGTATATGATCAGGCAACAGAACTTTGAATTCACTGTTAGTATACACTGGGAAATGTGCATGGAACACAGTCAGCTTATACAATATGGAATTGACACTTAGTTTGCAATGGGAAATGTCTTGTGCAATCAATCAGGTTAAAGACTTCTGAATTCTCTCCTGGACTACGATGGGAAATGTTCTTAGCAGGAAATGTGCTTATACAACTACAAATTCACCGTTAGTTTTCTATCAGAATTGTTCTAGCAGACAAAGAGCTGATTCAGATAAGTTTTCTATGGGAACTGTTCTACCCCACAAACAGCTAACTCACGTAAGAATTCACTGTTAGTTTCCAATAGAAATGTTCTTAGTAGACAACCATATCATAGAACTATGAATTCTCTGGTAGTTTACAATAGGAAATGTGCTTAGTTGACACTCAGTTTATAGATATGTGAAATCGCTGTTAGTTTCCAATGGGAAATATCCTGCGCAATCAGTCAGGTTATAAACTCTAAATTCTCTTTTACCTTACAATGGGAAATGTTCTTAACAGAACATCTGCTTATACAACTACGAATACACCCTTAGTTTTCTACAAGAAATGTTCTTAATAGACAACCTGCTTATAGAACTATGAATTCAATGTTAGTTTACAACGGGGCATGTTCTTAGCATATGATCAGCCAATAGAGCTTTGAATTTACTGTTACTTTACAATGGGAAATGTGCCTGGCATGTAATCAGCTTATAGAACTATAAATTCTCTGGCACTTGAAAATGAGAAATGTTCTTCACACACAATCAGCTTATAGAAATGTGAATTCTCTACCAGTTGACAATCTGAAATGTTCTTCGCACACAATGAGTTTATAGAACTATGAGTTCTGTGTTAGTTGACTATGGGAAATGTTCTTTGTAGACAATCACCAAAGAGAATTACGAATTCACTGTCAGTTTACCATGGGAAAAATACTTATCATGCAACCAGCTCATAGAACTATGAATTCTCTGTTAGTTGACAATGGGAAATGTCTTAACTGAAAATATGCTTACAGACCTATGAATTCACTATTAGTTTACAATGGGAAAAGTGCTTAGCAGACAATCAGCACATAAAATTGGGAATTCACTGTTAGTTTACAATGGGTAATGTTCTCCACCGACAATCAGCGTAAAGAAGTATGAACTCTGTGTTAGTTTGCATTGCTAAATGTTCTAAGAGACAATCAGGTTTTAGAACTAAGAATTCACTGTTTGTTTACAATAGGAAATATGCTTAGCAGACAAGCAGCACATAAAATTAGGAATTCCCTGTTATCTTACAATGGGAAATGTGCTTGGCAGTCAGTCAGCTTATAGAACTATGAATTCACTACCAGTTGACACTCTGAAATGTTCTTCGCACACAATGAGTTTATAGGACTATGAGTTCTGTGTTAGTTGACTATGGGAAATGATCTTTGCAGACAATCCACTCACATAACTACGAATTAAGTGTTAGAGCGCAATAGGAAATGTTCTAGCACACAATCACCTTATAGAACTGTGAATTCTCTCTTTGTTTACAATGGGAAAGGTGCTTTGCAGAAAATCTGATTATACAACTATGAATTCACCATTAGTTTACAATAGGAAATATTCTTAGTATATGATCAGGCAATGGAACTTTGAATTCACTTTTAGTATACAATGGGAAATGTTCATAGGAAACAATCAGCTCATACAATATGGAATTCACTGTTAGTTTGCAATGGGACATGTCTTGTGCAATCAATCAGGTTATAGAACTCTGACTTCTCTGTTGGCATACAGTGGGAAATGTTCTTAGCAGAAAACCTCCTTATACAACTATGAATTCACCCTTGGTTTTCTATGGAATATGTTTTTAATAGGCAACCACCTTGTAGACATGTGAATTCTGTGTTAGTTTGCAAAGGGAAATGTTCTAGCAGACAATCAGCTGATTCACCTAAGAATTCATTGTTAATTTACAATGGAAATGTTCTTAGTATACAATCAGATCATAGAACTATGAATTCTCTGGTAGGTTCAAATGGGAAATGTGCTCACTTGACACTCAGTTTATACATATTTAAAATCACTGTTAGTTTCCAATGGGAAATGCCCTGTGCAATCAATCAGGTTACAGAACTCTAATTTCTCTGTTACCTTACAATGGGAAATGTTCTTAGCAGAAAATCTGCTTATACAACTATGAATTCAACGTTAGTTTTCTATGGGAAATGTTCTCTAATAGACAATCAGCTTATGAAACTATGAATTCACTGTTACTTTTCACTGGGGAATGTGCTCAGCAGACAATCACCATACATAATTAGGAATTAACTGTCAGTTTCCAATGGGAAAAATACTTATCAGGCAATCAGCTTATAGAACTATGAAATCTCTGTTAGTTGACAATGAGAAATGTTCTTTGCACACAATCAGGTTACAGAACTCTAAATTTAGACATCCAGCTCATAGAACTAGGAATTCTCTGTTAGTTAACAACGGGGGATGTTCTTAGGATATGATCAGCCAATAGAACTTTGAATTCCCTGTTACTTTACAATGGGAAATGTGCTTGGCAGGCAATCAGTTTATACGACTATGAATTCTCTGGGAATTGACAATGAGAAATGTTCTTCACACACAATAAGCTTATACAACTAGGAATTCTCTGTTAGTTGACAATGGGAAATGTTCTTAGCTGAAAATCTGCTTTGAGACCTACGAAATCACTACTAGTTTACAATGGGAAATGTGCTTAGCAGACAATGAGCACACAGAATTTGGAATTCACTGTTTACAATGGGTAATGACATCCGCTGATAATCAGTGTAAAGAACTATGATTTCTGTGTTAATTTGCATTGGGAAATATTCTAGCAGACAATCAGGATTTAGAACTAAGAAAGCCCTCTTTGTTTACTAAGATTTCACTGGTTGTTTACAATGTGAAATATCCTTAGCAGACAAGAAGCACAGAGAATTAGCAATTCTGTGTTAGTTTACAATGGGAAATGTGCTTGGCAGGCAATCAGCTTACAGAACTATGAATACTATAGTACTTGACAATGAAAAATGTTCTTCGCACAGTATCAGGTTATGAAACTATGAATTCCATGGTAGGTGACTATGGGAAATGTTATTTGCACACAATCACCTTATACAACTACCAATTCAGTGTTAGCAATGGGAAATGTTCTTTGCACACAATCAGCTTATAGAACTCTGAATTTACTATTAGTTTACACTGGAAAAGATGCTATGCAGAAAATCTGCTTATACAACTATAAATTCACCAGTAGTTTGCAATGGGAAATATTCTAGCAGGCAATCAGCTCATTCACCTAAGAATTCACTGTTAATTTACAATGGAAATGTTCTTAGTAGACAATCAGATCATAGAACTATGAATTCTCTGGTAGTTTCCAAAGGGAAATGTGCTTAGTTGACACTCAGTTTATAGATATTTGAAATTACTGTTAGTTTACAGTGGGAAATTTCCTGAGCAATCAATCAGTTCATAGAACTCTAAATTCTCTGTTACCTTACAATGCGAAATGTTCTTAGCAGAAAATATGCTTATACAACTGTGAATTCACCGTTACTTTTCTATGGAAATGTTCTTAATAGACATCCAGCTTATATAACTATGAATTCACTGGTAATTAGCAATGGAGAGTGTTCTTATGATATGATGAGCCATTAGAACTTTGAATTCACTGTCACTTTACAATGGGAATTGTGCTTGGCAGGCAATCAGGTTGTAGAACTATGAACTGTCTGGCAGTTGACAATGAGAAATGTTCTGTGCACAAAATCATCTTAAAGAACTATGAATTCTGTGTAGTTTACAATTGGAAATGTTCTTTGCAGACAATCTGGTTGTACAACTACAAATTCAGTATCAGTTAACAATGGGAAATATAGCACAGAATCAGCATTTACGACTTTGAATTCTTTGTTAGTTTAGAACAGGGAAGGTGCTTTGTAGAAAATCTGCTTATGCAACTATGTATTCACCATTAGTTTACAATGGGAAATATTCTTCGTATATGATCAAGCAATGGAACTTTGAATTCACGGTAAGCATACAATGGGAAACGTTCGTAGGACACAATCAGCTTATATAATATGGAATTCACTGTTAGTTAGCAATGGGAAATGTCTTGCGCTATCAATCAGGTTATAGAACTCTGAATTCTCTGTTAATTTAGAATGGGAAATGTTCTTAGCAGAAAATCTGCTTATACAACTATGGATTCACTGTGACTTTTGTAAGGAAATGTTGTCTAATAGACAACCAGCTTATAGAACTACGAATTCACTTTTTCTTTTCAATGCGGAATGTGCTTAGCAGACAATCACCATACAAAATTGGGAGTTCACTCTCAGTTTACAAGAGGAAAAATACTTATCAGGCAATCAGCTTATACAACTATGAAATCTCTGGTAGTAGACAATGGGAAATATTCTTCACACACAATCAGCTTATAGAACTATGGATTCCCTGTTAGTTGGCAACGGGAAATGTTCTTAGCTGAAAATCTGCTTACAGACCAACGAATTCACTATTAGTTTACAATGGAAAATGTGCTTAGCAGACAATCAGCACATAGAATTGAGAATTCTCTGTTAGTTTACAATGGGTAATGTTCTCCGTGGACAATCAGTGTAAAGAACTATGAATTCTATGTTAGTTTGTACTGGTAAATGTTCTAGCAGACAATCAGGTTTTAGAACTAAGAATTCGCTGTTTTTTTTTTTACAGTAGTAAATATGCTTGGCATTCAAGCAGCACATAGAATTAGGAATTCCATGTTTGTTTACAATGGGAAATGCGCTTGGCAGGCAATCAGCTTATAGAACTATGAATATTCTAGCACTTGACAATGAGAAATGTTCTTCGCACACAATCAGGTTATAGAGTTATGAATTCCATGTTAATTGACAATGGGGAATGTTCTTTGTAGACAATCAGCTTATAAAACTACGTATTCAGTGTTAGATAGCAATGGTAAATGTTCTTTGCACACAATCAATTTATAGAACTGTGAATTCTCTGTTAGTTTACAATGGGAAAGGTGCTTCACAGAAAATCTGCTTATACAAGTATGAATTCACCATTTGTTTATGATGAAATGTTCTCCGCCAATAATCATTGTAAAGAACTATGAGTTCTGTGTTAGTTTGCACTGCAAAATGTTCTGGGAGGAAATCAGGTTTTAGAGATAAGAATTCACTGTTTGTTTACAATAGGATATATGCTGAGCAGACAAGCAACACATAGAACTCAGAATTCCCTGTTAGATTACAATGGGAAATGTGCTTGGCAGGCAATCATCTTATAGAATTATGAGTTCTCTACCAGTTGAAAATGAGAAATGGTATTTGCACAAAATCAGGTGATAGAACTATGAATTCTGTGTTAGTTGACTAAGGGAAATATTCTTTTCAGACAATCAGTTTATACAACTACGAATTCAGTGTTAGTTTAGCAATGGGAAATATTCTTCACGCACAATCAGCTTATAGAACTGTGAATTCTCTGTTAGATTACAATGGGAAAGGTACTTCGCAAAAAATCTGCTTATACAACTATGAATTCACCATTTCTTTACAACGGGAAATATTCTTAGTACATGATCAGGCAATGGAACTTTGAATTCACTGTTAGTATACAATATGAAATGTTTGTAGGAGACATTCAGCTTATGCAACTGAAAATTCACTGTTACTTTGCAATGGGAAATGTCTTGCACAATCAATCAGGTTATGGAACTCTGAATTCTCTGTTAGCCTACAATGGGAAATGTTCTTTGCAGAAAATCTGCTTATACAACTATGGATTCACCGTGAATTTTCTATGGGAAATGTTCTCTAATAGACAACCGGCTTATAGAACTATGAATTCACTGTTAATTTTCAATGGGGAATGTGCTTACCAGACAATCACCATACAGAATTAGGAATTCACTCTCAATTTACTGTGGGAAAAATACTTATCAGTCAATCAGCTCACACAACTATGAAATCTCTGGTAGTTGACAATGACAAACGTTCTTCGCGCACAATCAGCTTATAGAACTATGAATTCCCTGTTAGGTGACAATGGGAAATGTTCTTAGCTGAAAATCTGCTTACAGTCCTATGAATTCACTATTTTTTTACAATGGGAAATGTGCTTAGCAGACATCAGCACATTGAATTTGGAAATCACTGTTAGTTTACAATGGGTAATATTCTCCACCGACAATCAGGGTAAAGAACTATGAATTCTGTGTTGGTTTGCACTGGGAAATATTCTAGCACACAATCAGGTTTTGGAACTAGGAATCCACTGTTTGTTTATAATAGGAAATGTGCTTAGCAGACAAGCAGCATATAGCATTAGGAATTCCGTGTTAGTTTACAATGAGAAATGGGCTTGGCAGGCAACCAGTCTATAGAACTATGAGTTCTCTAGCAGATGACAATGAGTAATGTTCTTTGTACACAATCAAGAACTATGAATTCTGTGTCAGTTGACTATGGAAAATGTTCTTTGCAGATAATCAGCTTATACAACTGGGAATTCAGTGTTAATTAGCAGTGGGAAATGTTCTTTGCACACAATCAGCATATAGAACTGTGAATTCACTGTTAGTTTACAATGGGAAAGGTGGTTCGCAGAAAATCTGCTTATACAAGTATGAATTCATGATTAGTTTACAATGGGAAATATCCTTAGTATATGACCAAGCAATGGAACTTTGAATTCACTGTTAGTATACAATGGGAAATGTTCGTAAGAGAAAATCAGCTTATAAAGTATGGAATACACTGTTAGTTTGCAAGCGAAATGTCTTGCACAATCAATCTTGTTATAGACTTCTGAATTCTCTGTTAGCTTACAATAGGAAATGTTCTTACCAGAAAATCTGCTTACACAACCATGAAATCACCATTAGTTTTCTGTGGGAAATGTTCTTAATAGACAACCAGCTTATAGAACTATAAGTTCCGTGTTAGTTTGCAATGGGAAATGTTCTAGCAGACAATCAGCTGATCCTTACAATTCAGTTTAGTTTACAATACAAATGATAGAACTATGGAATCTCTGGAAATTCCAGTAGGAAATGTGCTTAGTTGACATTCAGTTTATAGATATTTGAAATCGCTGTTAGTTCACAATGGGAAATGTCATGCGCAATCAATAGGTTATAGAACTCTAAATTCTCTGTGACCTTACAATGGGAAATGTTGTTAGCAGGAAATCTGCTTATACAACTATGACTTCACCATAAGTTCTCTATGGAAAATATTCGTTATAGACAACCAGCTCATAGAACTATGAATTCACTGTTAGTTAACAATGGCGAATGTTCTTAGTATATGATCAGCCAACAGAACTTTGAATTCACTGTTACTTTAAAATTGGAAATGTGCTTTGCAGGCAATCAGCTTATAGAACCATGAATTCTCTGGTATTTGACAATGAGAAATGATCTTCGCACACAATCAGCTTACCAAGTATGAATACTGCGTTAGTTGACAATGTGAAGTGTTCTTTGCAGACAATCAGCTTATACAACTACGAATTCAGTGTTAGTTAGCAATGGGAAATGTTCTAGCACACAATCAGCCTTTAGGGCTATCAATTCTCTATTAGTTTACAAGAGGAAAGGTGCTTCACAGAAAATCTGCTCATGCACTATGAATTCACTATTAGTTTACAATGGGAAATATTCTTATTATATGATCAGGCAATGGAAATTTGAATTCACTGTTAGTATACAATGGGAAATGTTTGTAGGAAACAATCAGCTTATACATTATGGAATTCATTGTTAAGTGGTCATGGGAAATGTCCTGTGCATTCAACCACATTGTAGAACTCAGAGTTCTCTATTACCTCACAATGGGAAATGTTCATAGCAGAAAATGTGCTTATACAACTACGGATTCACCATTAGTTTTCCATGGGAAATATTCTCTAATGTACAACTGGCTTATAGAACTATGAATACACTGTTACTTTTCAATGGGGAATGTGCTCAGCAGACAATCACCATACAGAATTAGGAACTCACTGTCAGTTTACTATGGTGAAAATACTTATCAGGCCATCAGCTTATAGAACTATGAAGGCTCTGGTACTTGGCCCTGAGAAATGTTCTTCGCACACAATCAGCTTATAGAACAATGATTTCTCTGTTAGTTGACAATGGGAAATATTCTTAGCTGAAAATCTGCTTACAGACCTAGGAATTCACTATTAGTTTACGATGGGAAATGTGCTCTGCAGCTTATACAATATGGAATTCACTGTGAGTTTGCAATGGGAAACATCTGCACAATCAGGTTATAGAACTCTGAATTCTCTGTTACCTTACAATAGGAAATGCTCTTACCAGAAAAAATTGCTTATACAACCATGAATTCACCATTAGTTTTCTATGGGAAATGTTCTCTAATAGACAAAGAGCTTATAGAACTATGAATTCACTGTTAGTTGAGAATGGGAAATGTTCTTAGCTGAAAATCTGTCTACAGACCTACGAATTCACTAGTAGTTTACAATGGGAAATGTGCTTAGCAGACAATCAGCACATAGAATTGGGAATTCACTGTAAGTTTACAATGCGTAATATTCTCCACCAACAACAGCATAAAGAAGTAGGAATTCTGTGGTAGTTTGAACTAGGAAATATTCTAGCAGGCAATCAGGTTTCATTTTTATTTATTTATTTTTTTTACTTTTCTATGTTATTTTTTTCTTTATTAGGTAGTTTTGTATTCAGCAAATACAGTCAATTTGGTACCATTATTAGGCTCATCCTTGACCTACCCCCTCCCCTAAGGCCCCTCCTTGTTGAGGTATACGGGTCATGCATTGTGGAGTTAGCCCACAGTTATGGGCAAGATAAATGTCTCTGCATATCATGACCCAACATGTGGCTCTGACATTCTTTCCGCCCCCTCTTCCACAAAATTTCCTTGAGCCATGTTGAGTTCATTTTTGGTCTGCTTCAGTAATGAGGTGTTGGGAGCCTCTGAGGCTCTGGCTCTCTGATTTGGTAGGAGTTGATTTTTCTCTGTGTTGATCTCCTTTCCCCTTCTGCTGGTATCCGGTTCATCAGGAAAACAGCACACTTGCTTGTTTCTCCAATTTTTCGTAGTTTCAGCCGGGGCCCTCTGAAGTTATGATGTGGTGGCTCTCTCCTTAGGATCTACATCTATTTGAAAAAGGGAAGCATATTCTCCAACAGAGAGTAAGTTAGCACCAGGAGAAAAGAGAAAACCCTTACTTTTTATAGAGTATTTAATAGGTGTAGGCCCTCTTGTAGCCCATCATTGATGGTAGCTTGATATTGGAGAGTGGGCTTATGTTTGGATATGGTTCTGACTTGTTTCCCATCTCCAGGAGATCAGTTAGCCAAATTAACAGCAGTTGGCTCCCCACCATGGCTGGGTGCTACTACTGCACTTGTGTTGGCATCACAGCAAGTTATTTGCTGCTAAGTAGGTTAGACCATGAGTTGCTTGAACAGATATTGGTCATTTTCCCCCAATCGCCCATGTAGCACCTTCTGGCACCAGATGCGCTGACTGTCTGGGGACTGACTCTCTTCCAACTTCCAGCCATGCCATTCTATTTTGCATGTCCACCGCATAAGGTGATTTCAGTAGTAGGGTCTTACCACTAACCTTTGGTGGGTCATCAAGTACTCAGACAGAAATCTGTCTGTCTCTTAGGAAACCTTGTAGGTGTCTCTGATCAAAGGCTCATTGTGGATGATAACCCTATGGTGGTACTGGGAGTTACAGGTCAGTGCCCATGAAGAAAATGAGGGAAAGATAACTAATATTCAAGAGTTAGAGAGAGAGACAGAGAGAGGGAGAGGGAAAGGGAGGGAGGAAAGATGTAGAAGATTAAGGATAGTCTTTATCTTACCCTCTCTAGTGTCTTGTGGTTCAGGTGTAACCTGTAAGGGCCTGGTGAAGGATCAGCCATTTGGTCTGTCTTTCAGTAAGTAGAATTTGATGGAACTATTTCTGTTTGGGTCTAGATTTGTGTTTCCCACCCCTTTGATGCCTTCCCCTTCCATCCTAGTGTTTAGTCCTTGAGATGCTTGGTGTATAAGTAAGGTATCTTGGGTAGATACAGCTTAGGTGCTGTAGATGAGTGAGACTATGTGCCGATTTTGTTTTCTATGATGGGGTAAGTGCACTGAGAATGATCTGTTCCAGGTACAACAATTTCTCCTCAAATTTCATTGTGTCATTTTTTCTTACTGCTATAAAGAATTCCATTTTCTAGATATACCACATCTTAGTTATCCATTCTTCTAGTGATGGACATCTGGGTTGATTCCAGCTCTTAGCTATTACAAATTGAGCCGCTACAAACATGGTTGAGCAAATCTCTCTAGCCTGTGGTTTGAAGGTTTTAGGGTAGATGCCCAGTAAGGGAATAACTGGGTCTGTTGGTATCTCTATACTCAGCTTTTGCAGAAGTCTCCATATTGCTTTCCAAAGTGGTTGTACCATCCAACATTCCCACCAATAGTGGATGAGTGTTCCTACTTCTCCACATCCTCGCCAGCATTGATTTTTATTTGATTTTTTGATGTTTGCTATCCTTATTTGGGTAAGGTTGAATCTCATAATTGTTTTAATTTACATTTCTCTGCTGATTAGGGATGATGAACATTTTCTTAAGTGTACGTTTGCCATTTGTATTTCTTCATCTGTGAACTGCCTGTTCAGCTCTTTGCCCCATTTTGTGAGTGTGGTGTCTGACTTCTTACTGTTTAGATTTTTGAGTTCTTTGTAGATTCTAGAGATTAGGCCTCTATCCGCTGGATAACCCACAAATATTTTCTCACATTCTTTGGGTAATCGATTGGCTTTGCTTATTGTGTGCTGGTCTGTAAGGAAGCTCTTCAGCTTCATGTGATCTCATTGGTTGAGAGATGGTTTAAGTTCGTGAGCTAGTGGGATTTTGTTCAGGAAGTCTTTTTCCATTCCTATATCATGGAAAGTACTTCCTAAATTTTCCTCCTGTACTATTCGAGTTTCTTGTCTTATATTGAGGTCTTTGATCCATTTGGACTTGGGTGTAGTGCATGGTAAATGTGTGTGTCAAGTTTCAGTTACCTGCATATGGTTATCCAGTTTGTCCAGCACCATTTGTTGAAGATGGTGTCTTTTTTCCAGTCTATATTGTTCGGACCTTTATCGAATATCAAGTACCTATAGATGCTTGACCCAAAGTCTGGGTCCTCAAGTCTATTCCATTGGTCTATACTCCTGTTTTTATGTCAGTACCATGCTGCTTTTATTACTATGGACTTGTAATATAGCTTTAGATCAGATATGGTGATGCCTCTAGAGGTATTTCTTTTGCTGAAGATATGTTTGGATATGTGAGGCCTTCTGCCTTTCCATATGAAATTTGCGATCATTTTCTCTATCTCTGTGAACAACACTGTAGGGATTTTCATTGGAATTGCATTAAATCTGTATATTGCCTTTGGTAGGATTGTCATCTTCTCAATGTTAATTCTGCCTATCCAGGAACATGGGAGGTCTTTCCATTTTCTCAAGTCCTCCTCAATTTCTTTTTTGAGTGTCTTTATATTTTCGTTGTATAGATCTTTCACTTCCTTGGTTAACGTTATTCCAAGGTATTTTATTTTTTTTTTTGGTGCTATTGAAAATGGGACTATATCCCTTATTTCTTTCTCTGTATCTTTCCATTTGCATATAGGAATGCTACTGATTTTCGTGCATTGATTTTGTATCCTGCTACTTTGCTATAGGAGTTAATCACCTTCAGGTGTTTTGGGATGGAGTCTCTCGGGTCACATACATATACAATCATGTCATCAGTGAATAAAGCTAACTTAACATCTTCCTTTCCATATTGTATTCCTTTTATTTCCTTCTCCTGTCTTATTGGTTGAGCTAGGACTTCCAGTACTATATTGAAAAGCAGAAGTCAGAGTGGACAACCCTGCCTTGTTCCTGATCTTAATGGGAATTCCCCCAGTCTCTCTCCATTAAGTATTATTGGGGCCTTCGGAGCTTTGTATATTGCCTTTATCAGGTTAAGATATGAACAAACCATGTCAATTCTCTCCAATGTTTTGATCATGAAGTGATGTTGTATCTTGTCAAAGGCCTTTTCTGCATCTATCGATATGATCACGTGGTTTTTATGTTTAATCTTGTTTATGTGGTATATTACATTGACAGATTTCCATATGTTGAATCACCTCTGTGTTCCTGGGGTGAATCCCTCTTGGTCAAGGTGGATAATGCTTTTGATGTGTTGTTGGATTTGGTTTGCGAGGACTTTGTTCAGGATCTTTGCATCAAAATTCATCAGGGAAATAGGCCAGTAGTTTTCTTCTCTTGTGGCATCTCTGCCTGGTTTTGGAATTAGGGTGATGCTAACTTCATAAAAGTAGTTGGGTAGCTTTCCCTGTTCGCCAATTCTGTGGCACAGTTTGAGGAACATTGCTTTGAGTTCTTCCATGAAGGTTTGAAAGAATTCAGCTAAGAAGCCATCTGGTCCTGGACTCTTCTTTTCTGGGAGGTTTTTTTTTTTTTTATTACTTTTTCAATCTCCATGAGTGTGATGGGTTGATTGAGGTGATTAATCTGCTCTGTGTTTAGCTTTGGTAGATAGTATGCGTCCAAGAATTTGTCCATCTCCTCCACATTTTCCAGTTTTGTCGAGTAGAGGTTTTTGAAATAAGTCCTGATGATTCTCTCAACTTCACTTATGTCTGTTGTGATCTGTCCTTTTTCATTTTGAATTTTGTTAACTTGAATCTTCTCCTTTTTTTGCTTGATCAGATTGGCCAGGTGTTTGTCAATCTTGTTAATTTTTTCAAAGAACCAGCTCTTTGTTTTGTCAATTGTCTTAATTGTTTCCTTGGTTTCCAACTCATTGATTTCTTCTCTGATTTTAATTATTTCTTTACTTCTGGAGCTGTTTGGGTTGGATTTTTGTTGTAATTCAGTGCCTTTAGGTAGCTGGTCAGGTTATTGATTTGGGACCTAACTGTCTTTTTTTTTTTTTTTTTTTTTTTTGGTTTTTCAAGGTAGGGTCTCGCTCTAGCCCAGGCTGACCTGGAATTCACTATGGAGTCTCAGGGTGTCCTCGAACTCATGGCGATCCTCCTACCTCTGCCTCCGAGTGCTGGGATTAAAGGCATGTGCCACCACGCCCGGCCTAACTGTCTTTTTTATGAAGGCATTGAATGCTATGAATTTTCACGTGAGGACTGCCTTCATTGTGTCCAATAAGTTTTGGTACGATGTGTTCTCATTGTCATTCAATTCCAGAAATTTTGCAATTTCATTTTTTATTTCATCCACTATCCATTTATTGTTTAAAAGTGTGCTGTTCAGTTTACAGGTGCTGTTGGGATTCTTGGTGGGTCTTTTGGTGTTGATTTCCAGCAATATAGCATTGTGATCTGATATCATGCAGGGAATTATGTCAATCATCCTAAATATGTACAGGCAGTCTTTGCGACCCAGTATATGGTCTATTTTAGAGAATGTTCCATGGGCTGCTGAGAAGAATGTGTAGTCTGTGGATTTGGGATGAAAAGTTCTGTAGATGTTCGTTAGGGCTAAGTGATCTATGGTTTTGTTGAGCTCTCTTACTTCCCTGTTGATTTTCTGTTTCGATGATCTGTCTATTACTGATAATGGTGTATTGAAATCTCCAGCTATGATGGTGTTGGTGGTTATTTCTGTTTTATTGTCAAGTAGGTTTTGTTTTATGAACTGTGGTGCCCCTGTGTTTGGTGCATACAGATTTATGATTGTAATATCCTCTTGATGGATCGTTCCCTTGATAAGTAGGAAGTGGCATTCTTTGACTTTTTTGATTATTTTTGGTTTAAAGTCTATTTTATCTGATATTAATATAGCTACGCCTGCTTGTTTCTTATTCCCATTTTCTTGGAATATTGTTTTCCACCATTTCACCCTGAGGAGGTGTCTGTCTTTAGGGGTGAGGTGGGTTTCTTGAAGGCAACAGATTGAGGGGTCTAATTTTTTGATCCATCCTGTTAGCTTGTGTCTCTTGATGGGTGAATTAAGGCCATTAATATTTAGGGTAATGACTTTGAGATTTGATTTGATCCCTGCCATATTGTGATGGTAAATGTGGGTTGTTGTTTTCATGGACTTTGAAGTTTTTTGTGCCTACTCTGGGTTTGGTTGTTGTGATCTGCTTCTTGTAGGCAACTGAGTTTGATTATTTGTTTCTTCTCTGTGGAGAATTTCCTGAAATACTCTCTGTAGGTTTGGTTTTGTGTTCATATAATTGTAAAGCTGAGTTTTGTCGTAGAATGCTTTTCTTTCACCATCTTTTATGAGGGATACTTTTGCTGTTTAGAGTAGTTTGGGTTGGAAGCCATATGTTCTTAGACTTTGCAGTGTTTATTCCAGGCCCTTCTAGCTTTTAGGGTTTCCATTGAGAAGTCTGAAGTAATTCTGATGGCGTTACCTTTGAAGGTGATGTGGTGTTTTTCCCTAGCTGCTTTTAGGATTTTCCCTTGCTGCCAATGTTTGACAATATGTCTTGGAGAGTTTCTCCTTTGGTCCAGTCTGTTTGGAGTTCTGTTGGCGTCTTGTATCTTGATGGGCCTTTCTTTTAAGAGACTGGGGAAGTTTTCTTCAGTTATTTTGTTAAATAAGTTCTCAATGCCTTTGGTCTGAATTTCTTCTCCTTCTGGTATTCCAATGATCCTGAGATTAGGAGGTTTAAGTGTATCCCACAATTACCTCATGAACAATTACCTCATGAACTCAGGAACTTTTGAACTTACTGAAATTTTGAACTCTCTAAATGTTTCTTCCATCTTGTCTTCCACATCAGAGATTCTATCCTCCATTTGGCTGACTCTATTCTTGAGAGCTTCTAGAGAGTTTTGGACTTGTTTAATTAAGTTTGCATTTTCTACTACTTTTCTATTTATAATTTCCATCCCTATGTCAAGTTCCCTTTTCACATCATTTTCTGATTTTCTTGATGCTTCTTGGAATTCATCCTTGCATTTCTTTATGTGTTCATTTAGCATGGCCAGCTGATTTTTAAGGTCTTCTTTTTTTCACTCTCCCGCAAATCTCTTAACTCTCTTTGAACTCCTTCCAATTTCTTACCTATTAGTTCTAGTTTAGTGATGGCAGCATCCACACGATTTTCGGAACTTTGTTGCTTTCCTGCAAGTTCTACCAGTAGGTTGGTGAGTATTTCATTGCTCATAACTTCAATTTGGTGTTCTGATCCCAATGGTTCTTCTATGTTTTGGTTAGATGTATTCATTGTAGGACTGGGTGATCTAACTGGATTTTCTTGCATTTTATTTTTCATGTTATTTCTTTTGCACTGTGGTCTGCCCATGACAGTGTGTGGTCACGTAGGTGGGCGTATCAGCCTGGGCTCAAGCACAATGGGAATCTGAGGCAGCCTGGGGCAGTTGCCAAGCAGCCTGGGCTTTGGCTATCACTTGCCAAAGCCACCTATCTACTGCCTGGCAGGGGCGCCAAGGTTGCCTGAATTCTCATTCCATAATGTGCCAAAGCTGCCTGCATTTGAGCTAGCAGTTACACTGAGTCACCAAGCACTGAAGCATCCCGAAGTCTGGCTGGGAACTCTGGGACCCGGAAGCAGTCTGCGCTCCCCCACCACAAGACAAGGGCGGATGGCCAGCATGGCAGACAGGTAGGGGATGGCACCTGAGCTGGCACAAGTGGGAGACATATTCTGAGCTTGTGTGGCAGTTGCTGTGGGACTGAGCTCACTCAGTAAGTGGGAAGTGGACGAGTGTGCGGAGCAGTCTAAGCGTCTGCACGCAGGGATCAATCAGCTCCCTGGCACAGCAGCTGCAGCAGCAGCGGCACCAGTGGCAGCTGCGGTGCTGTGTACATAGGGGTTTTGGGGGGGATTGGTGGGATATGCACCCGCGAGGGGATCCGCGATTCCTGTTTTCCCCGCCTCTGTGCCCTCCCAGATTTCTGTCCCCTAAATGCCCGATTGAACCCTTAATATCTTGCTTTTATTTCCCCAGAATTTGCAGTGAACCTAGGCAGTCCCCATTTGGCTGGAAGTCTGACAATCAGGTTTTAGAACTAGAGAATTCATTGTTTGTTTACAACACAAAATATGCTTACCAGACAAGCAGTACATAGAAATTCCCTGTTGCTATACAAAGGAGAATATGCCTGGCAGGCAATCACCTTATACAACTATGAATTCTCTAGCAGTTGACAATGAGAAATGTTCTTCACACACAGTCTCATTATAGAACTATGAATTCTGTGTTAGTTCACTCTGGGAAATGTTCTTTGCAGACAATCAGCATATAAGTAAGAATTTATTGTTAGTCAGCAGTGGAAAATGTTCTTCGCACACATTCAGCTTATAGAACTGTGAGTATTCTGTTAGTTTTCAATGAAAAAAAATATTCGCAGGAAATCTGCTTATTCAACTATGAATTCACGATTGCTTTACAATGGGAAATATTCATAGTATATGATCAGGCAATGGAACTTTGAATTCACTTTTAGTATACAATGGGAAATGTTCATAGGAGACAATCAGCTTATAAAATATGGAATTCACAATCAGTTTGCAATGGGAAATTTCTTGCACAATCACTCAGGTTACACACTTCTGAATCCTCTGTTAGACTACAATAGAAAATGTTCTTAGCAGAAAATTTGCTTATACAACTATGAATTCACCATTAGTTTACTATGGGAAATATCCTTAATAGACAACCAGCTCATAGAACTACTAATTCTCTGTTATTTTGCAATGGGAAATGTTCTACCAGAAAATCAGCTGATTCACCTAACAATTCACTGTAGTTCACAATGGAAATCATACAACTATGAATTCTCTGGTAGTTTCCAATGGGAAATGTGCTTAGTTGATAGTCAGTTTATAAACATTTGAAATCGCTGTTAGTTTACATGGGGAAATGTCCTGGGCAATCAATCAGGTTATAGAACTCTAAATTCTTTGTGACCTTACAAAGGGAAATGTTGTTAGCAGAAAATCTGCTTATACAACTATGAATTCACCATTAGTTTTCTATGGTAAATGTTCTTAAGAGACAACCAGCATATATAACTATGAATTCACTGTTAGTTAACAATGGGGAATGTTCTTAGCATATGATCAGCCAATAGAACTTTGAATTCACTGTTACTGTAAAATGGGAAATGTGCTTGGCAGGCAATCAGGGTATAAATGTATGAATTCTCCGGCAGTTGGCAATGGGAAATGATCTTCACACACAATCAACATTTAGGTCTATGAATTCTCTGTTAGTTAACAATGGGGAATGTTCTTAGTATATGATCAGCCAATAGAACTTTGAATTCACTGTTACTGTAAAATGGGAAATGTGCTTGGCAGGAAATCAGGGTATAAATGTATGAATTCTCCGGCAGTTGGCAATGGGAAATGATCTTCACACACAATCAACATTTAGGTCTATGAATTCTCTGTTAGTTTACAGTGGAAAAGGTGCTTCACAGAAAATCTGCTTATACACCTATGAATTCACCATTAGTTTACAATGGGAAATATTCTTAATATATGATCAGGCAATGGAACTTTGATTTCATTCTTAGTATACAAAGGGAAATGGTCGCCAGAGACAATTGGGTTATTGAATATGGAATTCACTGTTAGTTTACAATGGGAAATGTCCTGCGCAATCAATCAGGTTAGAGACGCTGAATTCCCTGTTACCTTACAATGGGAAAAGTTCTTAGCAGAAAATCAGCTTATAGAACTGTGAATTCACCATTAGTTTTTTTTAAGGGAAACGACCTTAATAGACAACCACCTTATAGAACTATGAATTCACTATTAGTTAACAATGGGAAATGTTCTTCCTATATGATCAGCCAATAGAACTTTGAATTAACTGTCAGTTTACAATGGGAAATGTGCTTAGAAGGCAATCAGCTTATAGACCTAAGAATTCACTGTTAGCTTACAATAGGTAATATTCTTTGCGGACAAACAGCATATAGAACTATGAATTCTGAGTTAGTTTGCACTGGGAAATGTTCTAGCAGCCAATCAGCTTTTAGAATTATGAATTCACTGTCCGTTTACAATAGGAAATGTGCGCAGCAGGCAATCAGCTAATAGAATTATGAATTCACTGTTAGTTTACAATGGGAAATGTACTTAGCAGACAACCACCATACAGAATTAGGAATTCACTCTTAGTTTGCAATGGGAAATAAGCATAGCAGGCAATCAGCTTATAGAACTATGAATTCTCTGTTAGCTGACAATGGGAAATGGTCTCAGCTGAAAATCTGCATGGAGACCTATGAACTCACTACCAGTGTACACTGGGAAATGTGCTTAGCAGGCAATCAGCTTATAGACCTATGAATTCACTGTTAGTTTACAATAGGAAATGTGCATAGCAGACAATCAACATATACAATTAGGAATTCACTGTTAATTTCCAATGGAAAATGTTCTTCACAGACAATCAGCTCATAGAACTATGAATTCTGTGATAGTTTGCAGTTGGAAATGTTCTAGCAGCCAATCAGGTTTTAGAACTAAGAATTCACTGTCCGGTTACAATGCAAAATATGCCCAACCATCCATCAGCTTATACAATTATGAATTCACTGTTACTTTTCAATGGGAAATGTTCTTAGCAGACAATCACCATGAGAATTAGGAACTCACTGTTAGCTTACAATGGTAAATATGCTTATCAGGCAATCAGCTTATGGAACTATGAATTCTCTGGCAGTTGACAATGGGAAGTGTTTTACACATACAATCAGCTTATAGAACTATGAATTCTGAGTTAGTTCACAATGGGAAATGTTCTTTGCAGACAATCAGCTTATACAACTATGAATTCAGTGTTAGTTATCTATGGGAAACGTTGTAGCACACAATCAGCATTTAGGACAATGAATACTCTGTTAGTTTATAATGGGAAAGGTGCTTCACAGAAAATCTGCTTATACAACTATGAATTCACCATTAATTTACAATTGGATATATTTTTAGTATATGAGCATGCAATGGAACTTTGATTTCTCTGTTAGTACATAATGGGAAATGTTTGTAGAAGACAATCAGCTTATACAACATGGAATTCACTGTTATATTGCAATGGGAAATGTCCTGTGCAATCAATCAGGTTATGGAACTCTGGATTCCCTGTTACCTTACAATGGGAAATATTCTTACCAGAAAATCTGCTTATACAACTATGAATTCAACATTAGTTTTCTATGGGAAATGTTCTCTAATAGACAACCAGCTTATAGAACTATTAATTAACTCTTAGTTAATGATGGGAAATGTTCTTAGTATATGTTCAGCCAATAGAACATGGAATTCACTGTTAGTTTCCAATTGGAAATGTGCTTAACAGGCACTCACCTTATAGACCTATGAATTAACTGTTAGTTTACAATGGGAAATGTGCTTAGCAGGCAATCAGCACATAGAATTAGGAATTCACTGTTAGTTTCTAATAGGTAATGTTCTTCACAGACAATCAGCATTCAGAACTATGAATTCTGTGTTTGTTTGCACTGGGAGATGTTCTAGTAGCCAATTAATTGGCTTTTAAAACTAACAATTCACTGTCCGTGTACAGTGGGAAATGTGCTTAGCAGACAATCAGCACATAATATTAGGTATTCACAGATAGTTTACAAATGGTAATGTTCTTCGCAGACAATCACCATAGAGAACTATGAATTCTTTGTCAGTTTGCATTGGGAAACGTTCCAGTAGATAAACAAGTAATTCACCTAAGAATTCACTGTTAGTTTACAAAGGGAAAGGTTCTTAGTAGACAATCAGATCATAGAACTATGAATTCTTTGGTAGTTTCGAATGGGAAATGTTCTTAGCTGACATTCAACTTATAGATATTTGAAATCACTGTTATTTTGCAATGTAAAATGTTCATAGAAGACAATCAGCTAATACAACTTTGAGTTCAGTTAGTATACAGTGGGGAATATGCTTAGCAAACTGTCAGATTATACAATTTGAATTCACTGTTTACAATGAGAAATGTACTCAGCAGGCAATCAGCTTATAGAACTATGAATTCTCTGTTAGTTGACAATAGGAAATATTCTTTGCACACAATCAGCATTAAGGAGTGTGAATTCTCTTTTTGTTTACAATGGGAAAGGTGCTTCACAGAAAATCTGCTTAGGCAACTATGAATTCACTGTTAATTTACAATGGGAAATGTTCTTAATATATGATCATGCAGTGAAACTTTGAATTCACTGTTAGTATACAATGGGAAATGTTTGTAGTAGACAATCACCTTATACAAAATGAAATTCACTGTTAGTTCACTATGAAAATGTCCTGTGCAATCAATCAGGTTATAGAATTCTCTGTTATCTTACCATGGGAATTGCTCACAGCAGAAAATCTGCTTATGCAACTATGAAATCCCCATTAGTTTTCTATGGGAAATGTTCTTAATACACAACCAGATTATACAACTATGAATTCAGTGTTGGTTAGCAAAGTGAAACGTTCTTAGTATATGATCAGCCACTAGAACATTGAATTCACTGTTATTACAATGGGAAATGTGCTTAGAAGGCAATCAGCTAATAGACCTATGAATTCACTGTTAGTTTTCAATGGGAAATAGGTGTAGCAGTCAATGGGCACATAGAATTAGGAATTCACTGTTAGTTTACAATGGAGAAATGTTCTCCACAGACAATCACCATAAAGAACTTTGAATTCTCTGTTCGTTTGCAATGGGAAATGTTCTAGCAGACAATCAGCTTATTTACCTAAGAATTCATTGTTACTTTACAATGGGAAATGTTCTTAGTAGACAATCAGCTTAGAGAATTATGAACTCACTATTAGTTTTCAATGGAAAATGTGCTTAGCAGACATTCACCATATGTAACTAGGAATTCACTCTTAGTTTACAGGCAATCAGCTTATAGAACTATGAATTCTTTGTTAGTTGACAATGGGAAATATTCTCAGCTGAAAACCTGCTTACAGACCTATGAATTCCCTATTATTTTACAATGGGAAATATGTTTAGCAGACAAGGAGCCCTTAGATTTAGGAATTCCCTGTTAGTTTACAATGAGAAATGTGCTTGGCAGGCAATCAGCTTACAGAACTATGAATTCTCTGGTAGTTGACAATGAGAAATGTTCCTCGCACACAATCGGCTTATAGAACTGTGAATTCTCTGTTAGTTGACAATGGGAAATGTTCTTTGTAGACAATCAGATTGCAAAACTACAAATTAAGCGTTAGTGACCAGTGTTCAATGTTCTAGCACACAATCAGCATTTAGGACTATGAATTCTCTGTTCGGTTACAATGGGAAAGTGCTTCCAGAGAATCATCATGAAGAACTATTAATTCTGTGTTAGATTGTTATGGAAAATGTTCTAGCGGACAATCAGCTTATTCTCCTGGGAATTCATTGTTAGTTTAGAATGGGAAAGGTTCTTAGTAGACAATCCGCTCACAGCACTGTGAATTCTCTATATGATTCCAATGGGAATGTGCTTAGTTGAACTCAGCTTATAGGTATTTGAACTCAGTGTTAGTTTGCAATGGGAGATGTTTGTAGAAGACAATCAGCTTATAGAACGCTGAATTCACAGTTAGTATACAATGGGAAATGTACGTAGCAAACTATCTGATTATAGAATTTGAACTTACTGTTAGTTTATAATGGGAAATGTACTCAGCAGGCAATCAGCTAATAGACCTATCAATTCAGTGGTAGTTTACAAAAGGAAATATGCTCAGCAGGCAATCAGCTAATAGACCTACCAATTCAGTGGTAGTTTACAAAGGGAAATATGCTCAGCAGGCAATCAGCTTATAGAACTATGAATTCGCTTTTAGGTGGCAATGGGAATTATTCTTTGCACACAATCAGAGTTTAGGAGTATTAATTCTCTGTGACTTTACAATGGGAAAGGTGCTTCACAGAAAATCTGCTCATACAACTATGAATTCACTGTTCGTTTACAATGGAAAATGTTCTTAGTATATGATCATGCAATAGAACTTTGAATTCAAGGCTAGTATATAGTGGGAAATGTTCGTAGGAGGATACCAACTTACACAATATGGAATTCACTGTCAGTTTTCAATGGGAAAAGTCCTGCACAGTCAATGACTTTATAGAACTCTTAATTCTGTGTTACTGTAAAATGGGAAATGTTCTTAGCAGAAATTGTGCTTATACAGCTATGAATTCACCACAAATTTTCTATGGGAAATGTTCTTAACAGACAACCAGCTTATAGAAGTGTGAATTCACTGTTAGTTAACAATGGTAAATGTTCTTGGTACAAGATCAGACAATAGAACTCTGAATTCCCTGTTAGTTTACAATGTGCTTAGCAGGCAATCAGTTTATTGACCTATGAATTAACACTGCTAGTTTACAATGGAAATCTGCTTAGCAGACAATCACCATATAGAATAGGAATTCCCTGCTAGTTTACAATGAAAATATGCATAGCAGGCAATCATCTTACATAACTGTGAATTCTCTGGTAGTTCACAATGAGAAATGTTCTTCGCACACAATCAGCTTATAAAACTATGAATTCCATGTCACTTGATAATGGGAAATGTTGATTGCAGACAATCATCTTATACAATATGAATTCAGTGATAGTTTGCAATGGGAAATGCCCTGTGCAATCAATCCAGTGATAGAACTCTGAATTCTCTGTTAGCTTACAATGGGAAATGTTCTCAGCAGAAAATCTGCTTCTGCAACAATGAATTCACCATTAGTTTTCTGTGTGAAATGCTCTTAATAGACAACCAACTTTTAGAGCTATGAATTCACTGTTAGTTAACAATGGGAAATGTTATTGGTAGATGATCAGCCAATAGAACTTTGAATTCACTGTTAGTTTACAATGGGAAATGTGCTTAGCAGGCAATCAGCTTATAGACCTGTGAATTCCCTGTTAGTTTACAATGGGAAATGTGCATAGCAGACAATGAACACATAGAATTAGGAATTCAGAGATAGTTCACAATGGGTAATGTTCTTCGCAGACAATCATCATAAAGAACTATGAATTCTGTGTTACTTTGCAATGGTAAATGTTCTAGCACATAATCAGCTTATTCACCTAATAATTCACTGTTTGTATACAAAGGGAAATGTTCTTAGTAGATAATCAGATCATAGAACTGTGTATTCTCTGCATGTTTCCAATGGCAAATGTGCTTAGCTGACACTTAGCTCATAGATATTTGAACTCACTGTTAGTTTGGAATGGGAATTGTTCATAGACGACAATCAGCTAAGAGAACTTTGAATTCACAGTTAGTATACAATGGGAAATGTGCTTAGCAAACTATCAGTTTATAGAATTTGAATTCACTGTTAGTTTATAATGGGAAATGTGCTCAGCATGCAATCAGCTTATACACCTATGGATTCACTGATAGTTTACAATGGGAAATGTGCTTAGCAGGCAATCATCTTATAGAAGTATGAATTCTCTTTCAGTTCACAATGGGAAATATTCTTCACACCCAATCAGCATTTAGCTGTATGAATTCTTTGTTCGTTTACAACGGGAAAAGTGCTTTACAGAAAATCTGCTTATACAAGGAAGAATTCACCGTTAGATTAAAATGGGAAATATTCTTAGTATATGATCACGCAATTTAACTTTGAATTCACAGTTAGTATACAATGGGAAATGTTCGTAGGAGACAATCAACTTATACAATATGGAATGCACTGTTAGTTTGCAATGGGAAATGTCCTGTGCAATCAATCACAGTATAGAACTCTGAATTCTCTGTTAGCTTACAACAGGAAATGTACTTAGCAGAAAATCTGCTTGTACAACTATGAATTCACTGTTAGCTTTCTATGGGAAATGTTCTTAATAGACAACGAGCTTATAGAAGTATGAATTAACTGTTAGAATGGGAAATGTTCTTAGTATATGATCCGCCAATAGAACTTTGAATTCACTATTAGTTTACAATGGGAAATGTGTGTAGCAGACAATGAGCATATAGAATTATGAATTCCCTGTTAGTTTACAACAGGAAATGTTCTTCGCAGACAATCAGCATAAAGAACTATGAATTCTGTGTTACTTTGCACTGGGAAATGTTCTAGCAATCAATCAGCTTTTAGAACTAAGAATTCACTGTTCATTTACAATGGGAAATGTGCTTAGCACACAAACAGCACATAGAATTAGGAATTCACTGTTACTTTACAATGGGAAATGCGCATGGCAGGCAATCTGCTTATAGAACTATGTATTGTCTGGTAGTTGACAATGAGAAATGTTCATCGCACACAATCAGCTTACAGAACTATGAATTCTGTGTTAGTTGACAGTGGGAAATGTTTCTTGCAGACAATCAGCTTATACAACTATGAATTCCGTGTTTCTCAGCAATGAGAAATGTTCTAGCACACAATCAGTGTTTAGGACAATGAATTCTCTGTTACTTTATAATGGGAAAGATGCTTCACAGTAAATCTGCTTACGCAAAGAAGAATTCACCATTAGATTACAATGGGAAATGTTCTAAGTATATGATCATGCAATTTAACTTTGAATTCACAGTTAGTTTACAATGGGAAATGTTCTTAGTATGTGATCAGGCAATTTACCTTTGAATTCACTGTTAGTATACAATGATAAGTGTTCATAGGAGACAATCAGCTTATACAATATGGAATTCACTGTTAGTTTGCAATGGGAAATATGCTGCACAATCAATCAGGTTATAGAACTCTGAATTCTCTGTTAGTTTACAATTTGAAATGTTCTTAGCAGAAAATCTGCTTATACACCTATGTATTCACTGTTAGTTCTCTATGCGAAATCTTATTTTAGTAAGTAAAATTTTAGGGTACCATTGCCGTTTAGGTCTAGATTTTTGTTTCCCACCCCTTTGATGCCCTCCCTCAGTCCCTTTCCATCCTAGTGTCTAGTCCACCAGATGCCTGCTGGATATGTAAGTTATCTTAGGTAGGTTCAGGTTAGGTGCTGTAGATGAGTGAGACTATGTGCCAATCTTTTCTCTGTGATTGGGTAAGTTCACTAAGAATGATCTGTTCCACGTTCAACCATTTGTCCCCAAATTTCATTGTGTCATTTTTCTTACTGCTGTATACAATTCCATTGTGTAGTTATGCCATATCTTAGTTATCCCTTCTTCTAGTTATGGACATCTGGGTTGATTCCAGCTCTTAGCTATTACAAATTGAGCCGCTACAAACAGGAAAATGTTCTTAATAGACAAACAGGTCATAGAACTATGAATTAACTGTTAGTTAACAATGGGAAATGTTGTTAGTATATGATCAGCCAATCAATTCACTGTTAATTTACAGTGGGAAATGTGTGTAGCAGACAATCAGCACATAGAATTAGGAACTCACTGTTAGTTTACAATGGGAGATGTTCTTTGAAGACAATCAGCATATAGAACTATGAATTCTGTGTTAGTTTGCAATGGGAAATGTTCTAGCAGACAATCAGGTTTTAGAACTAAGATTTCCCTGCCCATTTACAATGGGAAATGGGATTAGCACACAATCCGCACAAACAGTTAGGAATTCAATGTTAATTTATAGTGGGTAATGTTCTTGGCAGGCAATCACCAAAAAGTACTATGAATTCTGTAGTTGCTTGCAATGGGAAATGTTCTAGCAGACAATCAGGTTCTTCACCTAAGAATTCAGTGTGAATTTACAATGGGAAATGTTCTTCGTACACAATCAGCTCATAGAACTATGAATTCCCTGGTAGTTTCCAATTGCAAATGTGCTTAGTTGACAATCAGCTTATAGATATTTGAACTCCCTGTTAGTTTCCAATGGGAAATGTTCATAGAAGACAATCAGCTCATAGAACTTTTAATTCAGGGTTAGTATATAATGGGAAATGTGCTTAGCAAACGATCAGTTTATTGAATTTGAATTCGCTGTTAGTCTACAATGGGAAATGTGCTTAGCAGGAAATCAGCTAACAGAATTATGAATTCACTGTTAGTTTACCATGGGAAATGTTCTTCTCAAAGAATCAGCTTCTAGAACTATGAATTCTCTGTTAGTTGACAATGGGAAATATTCTCAGCTGAAAATCTGGTTACACTCCTATGAATTCACTATTGCTTTAGAAAGCGCAATGTGCTTAGCAGACAATCAGCACATAGAATTCAGAATTCGCTGTCAGTTTACAATGAGTAATGTTCTTCGAAGACAATCAGCATAAAGAACTATGAGTTCTGTGTTAGTTTGCACTGGAAATGTTCTAGCAGACAATCAGCTTTTAGAACAAAGAACTGACTGTTAGTTTACAATGGGAAATATGCTTTGCAGACAACCATCACATACAATTAGGAATTCCCTGTTAGTTTACAATGGGAAATGTGCTTGGCAGGCAATCAGCTTATAGAACTATGAATTCTCTGTTAGTAGACAATGGGAAATGTTCTTTGCAGATAATCAGCTTATACAACTACAAATTC
>CM070770.1:279733438-279885237 GCA_036346955.1 Dipus sagitta | reverse complement strand
AGTGTTAGTTAGCAATGGTAAGTGTTCTAGCACACAATCAGCATTTAGGTCTATGAATAATCTGTTCCTTTACAATGGGGAAACTGCTTCTCAGAAAATCTGCCTATACAACTCTGAATTCACAGTTAGTGTACAATGGGAACTGTTCTCTAGTATATGATCAGGCAATGGAACTTTGAATTTACTGTTGGTATACAATGGGAAATGTTTGTAGGAGACAATAAGGTTATACAATATGATATTCACTGTTAGTTTGCAATGGGAAATGTCCTGCATAATCAAACACGTTATAAAACTCTGAATTCTCCATTAGCTTAATGGGAAATGCTCTTAGCAATAAATCTGCTTGTACAACAATGAATTCAGTGTTACTTTTCTATGGTAAATGTTCATAATAGATAACCAGCTGTGAATTCACAGTTAGATAACAATGGGAAATGTTCTTAGTATATGATGAGCCAACAAAACTTTGAATTCACCATTAGTTTACAGTGGGAAACGTGCTCAGCATGCAATCAGCTTATAGACTTATGAATTAACACGGTTAGTTTACAATGATAAATGTGCTTAGCAAACAATCAGCATACAGGATAGGAATTCACTACTAGTTTACAATGGGAAATATGCATAGAACGCAATCAGCATGTCAACAATGAATTCTCTGGTAGTTGATAATGAAATATGTTCTTCACACAATCAGCTTATACAAGTATGAATTTTGTGTTAGCTGACAATGGGAAATGTTGCTGGCAGACAATCAGCTTATACACCTATGATTTCAGTGTTTTTTAGCAATGGGAAATATTCTAGCACACAATCAGTGTTTCGGACTATGAATTCTCTGTTAGTTTATAATAGGAAATGTGCTTAGCAGAGGATCAGCACATAGAATTAGGAAATCACTGTTAATTTACAATGGGTAATGTTCTTCGCAGACAATCAGCGTAAAGAAATATGAAATCTGTGTTAGTTCACACTGGGAAATATTCTGGCAGACAATCAATTTTAGAACTAAGAATTCATGGTTAGTTTACAATGGGAAACGTGCTTAACAGACAATCAGCACTTAGCAGTAGGAATTCTCTGTTAGTTTACAATGTCAGACAATCACCATAAAGAAATAGGAATTCTGCGTTAGTTTGTAATGGTTAATGTTCTAGCAGACAATCAGCTTATTCATCTATGAATTCTCTGTTAGTTGACAGTGGAAAATATTCTTTGCTGACAATCAGCTCTCACAACTACGAATTCAGTGTTAGTTATCATTGGGAAATATTCCAGCATACAATCAGCCTTTAGGGCTATGAATTCTCTGTTAGTTTACAGTGGGAAATTTGCGTTGCAGAAAATCTGCTTATACAACCATGAATTCTCTGGTAGTACACAATGGGAAATGTGTGTAGCAAATAATCACCATACAGAATTAAGAATTCACTGTTAGTTTACAATGGGAAATATGCAGAGAAGGCCATCAGCTTATAGAAATATGAACTCTCTGTTAGTTAACAATGGGAAAGGGAAAGATTCTTAGTATATGATCAGCCAGTGGGACTTTGAATTCACTGTTAGTTTACAGTGGGAAATGTTCTTAGCACGCAATCATCTTATAGACCTATGAATTCACTCTTAATTTACAATGGGAAATGTGCATAGCAGAAAATCAGCACATGGAATCAGGAATTCACTGTTAGTTTACAATGGGAAATGTTCTTTGCAGACAAATATTTTAGCACACAATCAGCATTTGGGACTATGAATTCTCTTCTGGTTTATAAAGGGAAGGGTGCTTCATAGAAAATGTGCTCATACAACTATGAATTCACCATTATTTTACAAAGGGAAATGTTCTTAGTATATGATCATGCAAGGAAACTTTGAATTCACTGTTAGTTTACAATGGGAAATGTTCTTTTTTTTTTATTTTTCGATGTAGGGTCTCACTGTAGCCCAGGCTGACCTGGAATTCACTATGGAGTCTCATGGTGGCCTCAAAACTCACGGCGATCCACCTACCTCTGCCTCCCAAGTGGTGCGATTAAAGGCGTGTGCCACCACGCCTGACTGGAAATGTTCTTAATATATGATCAGGCAATAGAACTAAGAATTCACTCTCTGTTTACAATGGGAAAAGTTCCTAGCCTACAATCAGATAATACAATTATGAATTCACCGTTAGTTTACAGTGGGAAATGTTCTTGTTATATGATTAGCCATTAGAACTTTGAATTCACTGTTAGTTACCAATGGGAAATGTTCTTAGTATATGATCATCCAATAGGACTAAGAATTCAGTGTCTGTTTACAATGGGAAATGTGCTTAGCAGACAATCAGCTTATAGAATTATGAATTCACTGTTAGTTTACAAGGGGAAATGTGCTTAGCAGACAATACCCATACAGAATTCGGAATTTCCAATGGGAAATGTGCTTAGCAGGCAATCAGCTTATAGAACTATGAATTCTCTGTCACTTGACAGAGGGAAATGTTCTTTGCTAAAAATATGCCTACAGACCTATGAATTCATTGATGGTTTACAATGGGAAATGTGCGTAGCCGACAATCAGCTTATAGAACTATGAATTCTGTGTTAGTTTACAATGGAAAATATGCTTTGCAGGCCATCAGCTTATAGAACTATGAATTCTGTTAGCTGACAATGGGAAATGGTCTTAGCTGAAAATCTGCTTGCAGACTATGAATTTACTACCAGTATACACTGGGAAATGGGCTTAGCAGACAATCAGCACATGGAATTAGGAATTCACTGTTAGTTTACAATGGGAAATGTCCTATGCAGACAATCAGTGTATAAAACTATGAATTCTGTGTTAGTTTGCACTGTGAAATATTCTTGAAGCAAATCAGCTTTTAGAACTAAGTATTTACTCCGTTTACAGTGGGAAATGTGCTTAACAGACAATCAGCTTATAGAATTATGAATTCACTGTTAGTTTAGAATGGAAAATATGCTTTTCAGGCCATCAGCCTATAGAACTATGATTTCTCTGTTAGTAGACAATGGGAAATATTCTTAGCTGAAAATCTGCTTATAAACATATGAATTCACTGATAGTTTATGATGGGAAATGTGCTTAGTAGACAATCAGCACATAGAATTAGGAATTCACTGTTTCTTTACAATGGCTAAAGTTCTTTGTTCACTGTTTCTTTACAATGGCTAAAGTTCTTTGCAGACAATCAGGATAATGAACTATGTATTCGGTGTCAGTTTGCAACGGGAAATATTCTTGCAAACAATTAGCTTATTCACCAAATTACTCACTGTTATTTTAAAATGGGAAATGTGGGTTGGAGAGATGGCTTAGCAGTTAAGTGCTTGCCTGTGAATCCTAAGGACCCCGGTTCAAGGCTCGACTCCCCAGGACACACGTTAGCCGGATACACAAAGGGGCACACGTGTCTGGAGTTTGTTTGCAGTGGCTGGAAGCCCTAGCGTGCCCATTCTCTCTCTCTCTCTATCTGCCCCTTTCTCTCTCTCTCAGTCACTCTCAAATAAATAAATAAAAATGAACAAAAAATAAATAAAAATAAATAAAATAAAATGGGAAATGTGCTCAGTAGAAAATCACCTCAGAGAACTAAGTATTCTCTTGTAGTTTCAAATGGGAAATGTGCTCAGTTGACACTCAGCTTATAGATATCTGAACTCACTCTTAGTTTGCAATAAGAAATATTCGTAGAACACAATCATCTAATAAAACATTCAATTCACCAGTAGTATACAATGGGAAATGTGCTTAGCAGGCAATCAGCTTATGGACCTATGGATTCACTGTTAGTTTACAATCAGAAATGCGTGTAGCAGACAAACAGCACATACAATTAGGAACTCGATGTTAGTTTACAATGGGAAATGTTCTTTGTAGACAATCAGGGTATAGAACTATGAATTCTGTGCTGGTTTCCACTGGGAAATGTTGTAGCAGCCAATCAGCTTTTAGAACTAAGAATGCACTGTATGTTTACAATGTGAAATGTGCTTAGCAGACAATCAGCATACAGAATTAGGAATTCAGTATATTTGACTATGGGAAATGTGCTTAGCAGACAATCAGCACATAGGATTAGGAATTCACTGTTAGTTTACAATGGGTAATGTTCTTCACTGACAATCAGTGTAAGGAGCTATGAATTCTATGTTAGTTTGCAGTGGGAAATGTTCCAGCAGAAAATCAGCTTTGTGAACTAAGAACTCACTGTTAGTTTACAATGGGAAATGTGCTTAGCAGACAAGGATCACATTGAATCAGCTTATACAATATGGTGTTCACAGTTAGTTTGCAATGGGAAATGTCCTGTGCAACCAATCAGGTTGCAGAACTCTGAATTCTCTGTTCGCTTAAAATGGGAAATGTTCTTAGTAGAAAATCTGCTCATAAAACTATGAATTCACCGTTAGTTTTCTATGGGAAATGTTCTTAATAGGCAACATCATATGGAACTAAGAATTCACAGTTAGTTAATGATGGGAAGTGTTCTTAGTATATGACCAGCCAGTTTAAGTGTGTTAGTTTACCTGGGAAATGTGCTTAGCAGGCAATCCTCATCTAATCCTGTGAATTCACTGTTAGTTTACAATGAGAAATGTGTGTAGCAGACAATCAGCATATAGAATTAGGAATTCACTGTTACTTTACAATGGGAAATATTCTTCGCAGACATACAGCATACAGAATTATGAATTCTGTGTTGTTTGCACTGAGAAAAGGTCTAGGGCCAATCAGCTTTTAGAACTAAGAATTCACAGTCCATTTACAATGGGAAATGTGCTTAGCAGACAAACAGCTTATAGAATTATGAATTCACTGTTAGTTTACAATGGGAAATGTGCTTGTCAGGCAATCAGTGCATAGAACTGTGAGGTGTCTGGTAGTTGACAATGAGATGTGTTCTTTGCACACAATCAGCTGATAGAACCATGAATTCTCTTTTAGTTGACAATGGGAAATGTTCTTAGCTGAAAATCTGCTTACACACCTATGTATTCACTATTAGTTTACAATGGGAGATGTGCTTAGTGGACAATCAGCCCATAGGATTGGGAATTTACTGTTAGTTTACAATTGGTAATGTTCTTCACAGATAATCAGGGTAAAGAACTAAGAATTCAGTGTGGGTTTTCACTGGGAAATGTTATAGCAGACAATCAGCTTTTAGAACTAAGAATTCACTGTTAGTTTACACTGGGAAATATGCTTAGCAGACAAGCTGCACATAGAATTAGGAATTCCCTGTTAGTTTAGAATGAGAAATGTGCTTGGCAGGCAATCAACTTATAGATCTATGAATTCTCCAGGTACTTGACAATGAGAAATGTTCTTTGTATGCAATCAGCTTACACAATTATGAAATCTGTGTTAGTTGACAATGGGAAATGTTCTTTGCAGACAATAAGCTTATACAACTACGAATTCAGTGTTAGTTAGCAATGGGAAAAGTTCTAGCACATCATCAGCATTTAGGACTATGAATTTTTTGTTATTTTAAATGGAAAGGTGCTTCCAAAAAAATCTGCTTATACAACTATGAATTCACCATTACCTTACCATGTTAAATGTTCTTACTATATGATCAGGCAATGGAACTTTGAATTCACTGTTGGTATACAATGGGAAAGGTTTGTAGGAGACAATCAGCTTATACAATATGGAATTCACTGTTAGTTTGCAATGGGAAATGTCCTGCGCAATCAATGTTCTAGCAGCCAATCAGCTTTTAGAACTAATTATTCACTGTCTGTTTTTAATGAGAAATGTGCTTAACAGACAATCAGCTTATAGAAATATGAATTCAAGCCGGGTGTGGTGGCACATGCCTTTAATCCCACCACTTAGGAGGCCGAGGTGGGAGGATCGCGGTGAGTTCGAGGACAACCTGAGACTACATAGTGAATTCCAGGTCAGCTTGGACTAGTGTGAGACCCTACATCATAAAACCAAAAAATAAAAAATAAAAATAAAAAATAAAGAAATATGAATTCACTGTTAGTTAACAATTGGATATGTTCTTAGTATATGACCAGCCAATAGTACTTTGAATTCACTGTTAGTTTACAAAGGGAAATGTGGTTAGCAGGCAATCAGCTTATAGACCTACGAATTCACTGTTAATTACCAATGGGAAATATGCTTAGAAGGCAATTTGCTTACAGAACTATGAATTCTCTTTTAGGTGACTATGGGAAATGTTCTCCACACACAATCAACTTATAGAACTATGAATTCTCAGTTAGTTTACAATGGGAAAGGTGTGTCACAGAAAATGTCCTTCTACAACTATGAATTCACCATTAGTTTACAATGCAAATGTTCTTTGGATATGATGAGGCAATGGATCTTTGAATTCACTGTTAGCATACAATGGGAAAAGTTCATAGGAGAGAATCAGCTTATACAATGTTGAATTCACTGTTAGTTTGCAATGTGAAATGCGCTGCTCAGTCAGTCAGGTAATAGAACTCTGAATTCTCTGTCAGCTTATAATTCTAAATGTTCTTAGGAGAAAGCTCTTATACAACCATGAATTCACCATTAGATTTCTATGGGAAGTATTTTTAATAGAGAAGCAGCCTATAGAACTATGAATCAACTGTTAGTAAAAATAGGAACTGTTCTTAGTATATGATCAGTCATAAGTACATTGAATTCACAGATAGTTTACAATGGGAAATGTGCTTAGCAGGCAATCAGCTTATTGACCTATGATTCACTGTTAGTTTACAATGGGAAATGTGTGCAGTAGACAATCAGCTTATACAACATTGAACTCCCAGTCAGTTTACAGTGGGAAATGTCGTTAGAAGATAAAGAATTTTCACAACATTGAATTTTCTTTAGTTAATAATAGGAAACGTTCTTTGTACACAAAGAGTAATAGAACTTTGTGTTAACAGTGAGTTTACAATGCAAGTCACTCAAAATACACAGTCATATCACAGAACTTTGAATTCACAGTTTGTTTGCAATTGCAAATGTTCGTTGTAGGCAAGCAGCTTATACAACATTGAAGTCCTGGTTAGTTTACAGTGGGAAAGGTTGTTAGAAGACAAAGAATTCTTACAACATTGAATTTCCTTTATTTTATATTGGGAAACCATCATAGGACACATGGAGTTAAAGGCGGTGAATTTACTGTTAGTTTACAGTGGGAATCAGAAGCAATACACAGTCACATTCCAGAACTTTGAATTCTCAGTTTTTCTGCAATCGTAAATATTCTTCATAAACAGTCAAGTTATAAAACATTGAATTCCCTGTAGTTGACAGTGGAGAACATCGTGGGAACAGAAAGAGATCTGAGAACATTGCATTCCTTTTATTTTAGAGTGGGAAAAGTTCTTAGTACGCAAGAAGTTATGGAACTTTAATTCCCTGTTAGTTTACAACTGAATCATTCACAAAACACAGCCATATAACAGAACGCTGAATTCACAGTATGTTTTCAATGGCAATGTTCTTCGTAGACACTCAGCTTATACAAGATTGAATTCCCTGAGAGTTAACAGTGGGAAATGTTGTTAGAAGCCAAAGAACTTTTACCACATTGAACTTCATTAAGTTTATATTGGGAAACGTTCATAGGACACAAGGAGTTGAAGATGGTGAATTTACTGTTAGTTTACAAGGGGAATCATTCGCAATGCACACTCACGTTCCACAACTCTGAACTCTCAGTTTGTTTGCAATGGTGAAACTTCTTTGTAAACAGTCACGTAATAAAACATTGAATTCCCTATTAGTTGACAGTGGGAAACATTGTTGGAAGAGAAAGAGATTTGAGAAAGTTGCATTACTTTTAGTTTGCAGTGGGAAACATTCTTAGTACGAAAGAAGTTATAAAACTTTGAATTCCCTGTTAGTTTACAACGTAGTCATTCGCAAAACACAGCCACGTAACAGAACGCTGAATTCACACTATGTTTTCAATGGCAATGTTCCTCATAGAGAATCAGCGTATACAACATTGAATTCCCGGATAGTTTACAATGGGAAATGTTCTTAGAAGACAAAAAACATCCACAACATTGAAATCTCTTTAGTTAATAACAGGAAACGTTCTTAGTACACTAGGAGAAATAGAACTTTGTGTTAACAGTGAATTTACAATGCGAATCACTCAAAATACACAGTCATATTACAGAACTTTCAGTGGGAAACGTTGTTAGAAGCCAAAGAAATTTTACCATATTGAACTTCATTTGGTTTATACTGGGAAACGTTCATAGGACACAAGGAGTTGAAGACGGTGAATTTACTGTTAGTTTACAAGGGGAATCATTCGCAATACACACTCACGTTCCAGAACTTTGAATTCTCATTTTGTTTTTAATGGTAAATCTTCTTCGTAAACAGTCACGCAATGAAACATTGAATTCCTCTGAGTTGACAGTGGGAAACATTGTTGGAAGAGAAAGAGATTTGAAAACATTGCATTCCTTTTAGTTTACAGTGGGAAACGTTCTTAGTACACAAGAAGTTACAGAACTTTGAATTCCTTGTTAGTTTACAACGGAATCATTTGCAAAACACCGCAACATAACAGAACACTGAATTCACAGTATGTTTTCAATGGCAATGTTCTTTGTAGACAATCAGCATATACAACATTGCATTCCCAGTCAGTTTACACTGGCAAACGTTGTCAGAAGACAAAAAACTTTCACAACATTGAATTCTCTTTAGTTAATAATAGGAAACATTCTCAGTACATGAGGAGTAATAGAACTTTGTGTTAACAGTGAGTTTACAATGCGAATCACTCAAAATACACAGTCATAGTACAGAACTTTGAATTCACAGTTTCTTTGCAATGGCAAATGATCTTCATAGACAATCAGCTTATAGAACATTGAATCCCCTGTTAGTTAACAGTGGGAAACGTTGTTAGAAACCAAAGAACTTCTACCATATTGAACTTCATTTGGTTTATATTGGGAAACGTTCATAGGACACAAGGAGTTGAAGACGGTGAGTTTACTGTTAGTTTACAAGGGGAATCATTCGCAATACACACTCACGTTCCAGAACTTTGAATTCTCATTTCGTTTTTAATGGTAAATCTTCTTCGTAAACAGTCACGCAATGAAACATTGAATTCCTCTGAGTTGACAGTGGGAAACATTGTTGGAAGAGAAAGAGATTTGAGAACATTGCATTCCTTTTAGTTTACAGTGGGAAACGTTCTTAGTACACAAGAAGTTATAGAACTTTGAATTCCTTGTTTGTTTACAACGGAATCATTCGCAAAACACAGCCACATAACAGAACACTGAAATCACAGTATGTTTTCAATGGCAATGTTCTTTGTAGACAATCAGCTTATACAACATTGCATTCCCAGTCAGTTTACACTGGCAAACGTTGTTAGAAGACAAAGAACTTTCACAACATTGAATTGTCTTTAGTTAATAATAGGAAACATTCTCAGTACACGAGGAGTAATAGAACTTTGTGTTAACAGTGAGTTTACAATGCGAATCACTCAAAATACACAGTCATAGTAGAGAACTTTGAATTCACAGTTTCTTTGCAATGGCAAATGTTCTTCATAGAGAATCAGCTTATACAACATTGAAATCCCTGTTAGTTAACAGTGGGAAACGTTGTTAGAAACCAAAGAACTTTTACCACATTGTACTTCATTTAGTTTATATTGGGAAATGTTCATAGGACACAAGGACTTGAAGACGGTGATTTACTGTTAGTTTACAAAGGGAATCATTCGCAATACACCATCAAGTTCCAGAACTTTGCATTCTCCGTTTGTTTTTAATGGTAAATCTTCTTCATAAACAGTCACAGAATAAAACATTGAATTCCCTGTTAGTTGACAGTTGGAGACATTGTTGGAAGAGAAAGAGATTTGAGAATGATGCATTCCTTTTAGTTTACAGTGGGAAATGTTCTTAGTTCATAAGAAGTTATACAACTTTGAATTTCCTGTTAGTTTATAACGGAATCTTTCGCAAAACACAGCCTCATAACAGAACGATGAATTCACAGTATGTTTTCAGTGGCAATGTTCTTCGTAGACAATCAGCTTATACAACATTGAATACCCTGTCAGTTAACAGTGGGAAAGGTTGTTAGAAGACAAAGAACTTTTACAACATTGAACTTCCTTTGTTTTATATTGGGAAATGTTCATGGGACACAAAGAGTTAAAGGCGTTGAATTTACTGTAATTTTACAAGGCTAATCAGCAGCAATGCACAGTCACGTTCCAAAACATTGAATTCTAAGTTTGTTTGCAATGATAAATCTTCTCCGTAAACAGTCAGGTTATAAAACATTGAATTCCCTGGTAGTTGACAGTGGAAAACATTGTTGGAAGAGAAAGAGATTTGAAAACTTTGCATTCATTTTAGTTTACAGTGAGAAATATTCTTAGTACACAAGAAGTTATAGAACTTTGAATACCCTGTTAGTTTACGATTGAATCATTTGCAACTCACAGCCACATAACAGAATGGTGAATCCACAGTATGTGTTCAAAGGCAATGTTCTTCGTAAACAATCAGCATATGCAACATTGAATTCCCGGTCAGTTTAGAGTGGGAAACGTTGTTGGAAGACAAGGAAATTTCACAACATTGAATTCTCTTCAGTTAATAATAGGACACATTCTTAGTACACAAGGAGTAATAGAACTTTGTGTTAACAGTTATTTTACAATGCGAATCATTCAAAATACCCAGTCATATTACAGAACTTTGAATTCAGAATTTGTTTGTAATTGCAAATTGTCCTCGAAGACAATCAGCTTATACAACATTGAATCCCCTGTTAGTTAACAGTCGGAAACATTGTTAGAAGTGAAAGAACTTTTACCACATTGAACTTCTTTCACAGCTTATATAGGGAAAAGTTCATAGGACACAAGGAGTTGAAGATGGTGAATTTACTGTTAGTTTACAAGGGGAATCATTCGCAATACATACTCACGTTCCAGAACATTGAATTCTCAGTTTCATTACAATGCTAACTCTTCTTCGTAACAGTCACGTAAGAAGACATTGAATTCCCTGTTGGTTGACAGTTGGAAACATTGTTGGGAAATGTTCTTAGTACACAAGAAGTTATAGAACTTTGAATTCCCTGTTAGTTTACAACGGAATAATTCGTAAAACACAGTCACATAACAGAACGCTGAATTCTCAGTAGGTTTTCTATAGCAGTGATCTTCGTAGACAATGAGCATGTACAACACTGAATTCCCTGTCATTTTACAGTGGGAAACGTTTTTAGAAGACAAAGAACATTCACAACATTGAATTCTCTTTAGTTAATAGTGGGAAACGTTCTTAGTACACAAGAAGTAATAGAACTTTGTGTTAACAGTGAGTTTACAATGCGAGTCACTCAAAATACACAGTCACATTACAGAACTTTGAATTCACAGTTTGTTTCCAATGGCAACTGTTCTTCGTAGACAAGAAGCTTATACAACATTAAATTCCCGGTTAGTTTACAGTGGGAAAGGTTGTTAGAAGACAAAGAATTTTACAGCATTGAACTCACTTTATTTTGTTTTGGAAAACATTCATAGGACACACAGAGATAAGGCGTTGAATTTAATGTTAGTTTACAGTGTGAATCAGAAGCAACAAACAGTCACGTTCCAGAACTTTGAGTTCTCAGTTTCTTTGCAATGGTAAATCTTCTTTGTAAACAGTCAAGTAATAAAACATTGAATTCCCTGTTACTTGACAGTGGAAAATATTGTTGGAAGAGAAAGAGATTTGAGAACATTGCATTCCTTTTTTTTTATTACACTGGGAAAAGTTCTTAGTACACAAGAAGTTATAGAACTTTGTATTCCCTGTTAGTTTACAATGGAATCGTTGGCAAAACAGAGCCACATAACAGAACGCTGAATTCAAAGCATGTTGCAATGGCAATGTTATTCGAAGACAATCAACTTATACAACATTGAATTTCTGGTCAGTTTACAGTGGGAAACATTGTTAGAAGACAAAGAACATTCACAACATTGAATTCTCTTTAGTTAATAAAAGGAAACGTTCTTAATACACAAGGAGGAATAGAACTTTGTGTTAACAGTGAGTTCACCACACGAATCACTCCAAATACTCGGTCATATTACAGAAATTTGAATTCACAGTTCGTTTGCAATGGCAAATGTTCTTCATACACAAACAGCTGATGCAACATTGAATTCCCTGTTAGTTTACAGTGGGAAAGGTTGTCAGAAGACAAAGAACTTTTATGACATTGAACTTCCTTTATTTTATATTGGGAAACCTTCATAGGACACCCGGAGTTAAAGGCGGTGAATTTACTCTTAGTTTACAGTGGGAATCAGAAGCAGTACACAGTCACGTTCCAGTACTTTGAATTCTCAGTTTGTCTGCAATGGTAAATCTTCTTCTTAAACAGTAATTTATAAAACATTGAATTCCCTGCTACTTACAGTGGAAAGCATTGTTGGAAGAGAAACAGATTTGAGAACATTGCATTCCTTTTATTTTCCAGTGATAAACGTTCTTAGTTTCAAGAAGTTATGGAACTTTGATTTCGCTGTTAGTTTAAAACGGAATCATTCGCAAAACACAGCCACATAACAGAACGCTGAATTCTCAGTATGTTTTCAATGGCAATGATCTTCGTAGAGAATCAGCTTATAGAACATTGAATTCCCGTCAGTTTACAGTGGAAACGTTGTTAGAAGACAAAGAACTTTACAACATTGAATTTCTTATTATATAGGAACTTTTAGTACAAGTCAGGAGAATAAACTTTGGTTAACGTGATTTACATGCGAATACTCAAATACTCAGTCACATACAGCACTTGAATCACAGTTTGTTTGTTTGCAATGTAATCTTCGTAACAAGTCAGGTTATAAACATTGAATTCCTGGTAGTTTACAGTGGGATGGTTGTTAGAAGTCAAAGAACTTTTACACATTGAACTTCCTTTTATTTTATATGGGAAACGTTCATAGGACACAAGAGTTAAAGGCGGTGAATTTACTGTTAGTTTACAGTGGTAATCAGAAGCAATACAGAATCACGTTCCAGAGCTTTGAATTCTCAGTTTGTTGCAATGGTAAATCTTCTTCATAAATAGTCAAGTTATAAAACATTGAATTCCTTGCTACTTGACAGTGGAAAACATTGTTGGATGTGAAAGAGATTTGAGAACATTGCATTCCTTTTATTTTACAGTGGGGAACGTTATTAGTACAGAAGAAGTTATAGAACTTTGAATTAACTGTTAGTTAACAACGGAATCATTCGCAAAACATAGCCACATAACAGAATGCTGAACTCACAATATGTTGTCAATGGCAATGTTCTTCGTAGACAATCTGCTTGTACAACATTGAATTCCTGGTCAGTTTACAGAGGGAAACGTTGTTCGAAGACAAAGAACTTTCACAACATTGAATTCTCCTTAGTTAATAACAGGAAACGTTCTTATTGCACAAGTAGTAATAGAACTTTGTGTTAACAGTGAGTTTACAATGTGAGTCACTCAAAATGCACAGTCATATAACCGAACTTTGAATTCACAGTTTGTTTGAAATTACAAAAGTTCTTCGTAGATAATCAGCTTATACAACATAGAATTCCCTGTTAGTTAACAGTGGGAAACTTTGTTAGAAGCCAAAGAACATTTACCACATTGAACTTCATTTAGTTTGTATTTGGAAACATTCATAGGACACAAGAAGTTGAAGACGGTGAATTTACTGTTAGTTTACAATGGGAATCATTCGCAATAAACATTCACGTTCCAGAACTTTGAATTCTCAGTTTGTTTTTAATGGTAAAACTTCTTCGTAAACAGTCACGTAATAAATCATTGATTTCCCTGTTAGTTGAGAGTGGGAAACATTGTTGGAGCAGAAAGAGATTTGAGAACATTGCATTCCTTTTATTTTACCATGGGAAACGTTCTTAGTGCACAAGAAGGTATAGATCTTTGAATTCCCTGTTAGTTTACAACAGAATCATTCGCAAAGCACAGCCACATAAAGGAATGCTGAATTTACAGTATGTTTTCAATAGCAATGTTCGTCGTGGACAATCAGCTTATACAACTTTGAATTCCCGGTCAGTTTACAGTGGAAACATTGTTGGATGTGAAAGAGATTTGAGAACATTGCATTCCTTTTATTTTACAGTGGGGAACGTTATTAGTACAGAAGAAGTTATAGAACTTTGAATTAACTGTTAGTTAACAACGGAATCATTCGCAAAACATAGCCACATAACAGAATGCTGAACTCACAATATGTTGTCAATGGCAATGTTCTTCGTAGACAATCTGCTTGTACAACATTGAATTCCTGGTCAGTTTACAGAGGGAAACGTTGTTCGAAGACAAAGAACTTTCACAACATTGAATTCTCCTTAGTTAATAACAGGAAACGTTCTTATTGCACAAGTAGTAGTAGAACTTTGTGTTAACAGTGAGTTTACAATGTGAGTCACTCAAAATGCACAGTCATATAACTGAACTTTGAATTCACAGTTTGTTTGAAATTACAAAAGTTCTTCGTAGATAATCAGCTTATACAACATAGAATTCCCTGTTAGTTAACAGTGGGAAACTTTGTTAGAAGCCAAAGAACATTTACCACATTGAACTTCATTTAGTTATATATTGGAAACCTGCATAGGACACAAGGAGTTAAGGCGGTGAATTTACTGTTAGTTTACAGTGGTAATCAGAAGCAATACAGAATCACGTTCCAGAGCTTTGAATTCTCAGTTTGTTTGCAATGGTAAATCTTCTTCATAAATAGTCAAGTTATAAACATTGAATTCCCTGCTACTTGACAGTGGAAAACATTGTTGGATGAGAAAGAGATTTGAGAACATTGCATTCCTTTTATTTTACAGTGGGAACGTTATTAGTACAGAAGAAGTTATAGAACTTTGAATTCCCTGTTAGTTAACAACGGAATCATTCGCAAAACATAGCCACATAACAGAAAGCTGAATCACAGTATGTTTTCAATGGCAATGTTCTTCGTAGACAATCAGCTTGTACAACATTGAATTCCCTGGTCAGTTTACAGAGGGAAACGTTGTTAGAAGACAAAGAACTTTCACAACATTGAATTCTCTTAGTTAATAACAGGAAACGTTCTTATTGCACAAGTAGTAATAGAACTTTGTGTTAACAGTGAGTTTACAATGTGAGTCACTCAAAATGCACAGTCATATAACCGAACTTTGAATTCACAGTTTGTTTGAAATTACAAAAGTTCTTCGTAGATAATCAGCTTATACAACATAGAATTCCCTGTTAGTTAACAGTGGGAAACTTTGTTAGAAGCCAAAGAACATTTACCACATTGAACTTCATTTAGTTTGTATTTGGAAACATTCATAGGACACAAGAAGTTGAAGACGGTGAATTTACTGTTAGTTTACAATGGGAATCATTCGCAATAAACATTCACGTTCCAGAACTTTGAATTCTCAGTTTGTTTTTAATGGTAAAACTTCCTTCGTAAACAGTCACGTAATAAATCATTGAATTCCCTGTTAGTTGAGAGTGGGAAACATTGTTGGAGCAGAAAGAGATTTGAGAACATTGCATTCCTTTTATTTTACCATGGGAAACGTTCTTAGTGCACAAGAAGTTATAGAACTTTGAATTCCCTGTTAGTTTACATCGGAATCATTCGCAAAACACAGCCACATAACAGAAAGTTGAATTCACAGTATGTTTTCAATGGCAATGTTCTTCGTAGACAATCAACTTATGCAACATTGAATTCCCGGTCAGTTTACAGTGGGAAACATTGTCAGAAGACAAAGAACTTTCAAAACATTGAATTCTCTTTAGTTAATAACAAGAAACATTATTAGTACAAAAGGAGTAATAGAACATTGTTTTAACAGTGAGTTTACAACCTGAATCACTCAAAACACAAAGTCATATTACAGACCTTTGAATTCACAGTTTGTTTGCAAATGCAAATGTTCTTCATAGACAAGCTGCTTATACAACATTGACTTCCTGATTAGTTTAGAGTAGGAAATGTTGTGAGAACACAAAGAACTTTTATAACATTGAACTTCCTTTATTTTATATTGGGAAACCTGCATAGGACACAAGGAGTTAAAGGTGGTGAATTTACTGTTAGTTTACAGTGGGAATCAGAAGCAATACCGAATCACGTTCCAGAAGATTGAATTCTCAATTTGTTTGCAATGGTAAATCTTCTTCGTAAACAGTCAAGTTATAAAACATTGAATTCCCTCTTACTTGACAGTGGAAAACATTGTTGGAAGAGAAAGAGATTTATGAACATAGCATTCATTTTATTTTCCAGTGGGAAACGTTCTAAGTACACAAGAAATTATAGGAGTTTGAATTCCCCGTTAGTTTATAGCGGAATCATTTGCAAAACACAGGTACATAACACAACGCTGAATTCACAGTATGTTTTCAATGGCAATGCTCTTGGTAGACAATCATCTTGTACAACATTGAATTCCCGGTCTGTTTACAGTGGGAAATGTTGTTAGAAAACAAAGAACTTTCACAACATTGAATTCTCTTCAGTTAATAACAGGAAAGGTTCTAAGTACACAAGGAGTAATAGAACTTTGTGTTAACAGTGAGTTTACAATGTGAATCACTCAAAACCCACAGTCATATTACAGAACTTTGAATTCACAGTTTGTTTGCAATTGCAAATGTTCCTCGTAGACTATCAGCTTATACAACATTGAGCCCCCTCTCAGTTAACAGTGGGAAATGTTGTTAGAAGCCAAAGAACTTTTACCACATTGAACTTTATTTAGTTTATATTAGGAAACGTTCATAGGACACAAGGAGTTGAACACAGCGAATTTACTGTTAGTTTGCAAGGGGAATCATTCGCAATACACACTCACGTTCCAGAACTTTCAATTCTCAAGGTAGTTTTAAATGGTAAATCTTCTTCATAAACAGTCACGTAATATAACATTGAATTCCCTGTTAGTTGACACTGGGAAACGTTGTTAGAAGCCAAAAAACTTTTACCACATCGAACTTCATTTAGTTTATATTGGGAAACTTTCATAGGACACAAGGAGTTGGAGACGGTGAATTTACTGTTAATTTACAAGGGGAATCATTCGCAATACACACTCACGTTCCAGAATTTGAATTCTCAGTTTGTTCTTAATGGTAAATCCTCTTCATAAACAGTCACGTAATAAAACATTGACTTCCCTGTTAGATGACAGTGGAAAACATTGTTGGAAGAGGAAGAGATTTGAGAACATTACATTCCTTTTATTTTCCAGTAGGAAACATTCTTAGTACACAAGAAGCTATAGAACTTTGAATTCCCTGTTAGTTTCCATCGGAATCATTTGCAAAACACAGCCACATAACAGAACACTGAATTCACAGTATGTATACAATGGCAATGTTCTTCGTAGACAACCAGCTTATACAGCATTGAATCCTCAGTTAATTTACACTGGGAAAAGTTGTTGAAACACAAAGTACTTTCACAACATTAATTCCCTTTAGTTAATAATAGGAAGCGTTCTTAGTACACAAGGAGTAATAGAAATTTGTGTTAAGAGTGAGTTTACAATGGGAATCACTCAAAGTACACAGTCATATTAGAGAACTTTGAATTCACAATTTGCTCGAAATTGCAAATGTTATTCGTACACAGGCAGCTCATACAACATTGAATTACCAGTCAGTTTACAGTAGGAATGGTTGTTAGAAGTCAAAGAACTTTTACAACATTGAACTTCCTTTATTTTATATGGGGAAACATTCATAGGACACACGGAGTTAAAGCCTGTGAATTTACTTATACTTTAAAGTGGGATTTCAGAAGCAATACACAGTCTCATTCCAAACTTTGAGTTCTCTGTTTGTTTGCAATGGTAAATCTTCCTCATAAATACTCAAGTTATAGAACATTGAATTCCCTGTTACTTGACAGTGGGAATCATTGTTGGAAGAGAAAGATATTTGAGAACATTGCATTCTTTTATTTTGCAGTGGGAAATGTTCTAAGGACACAAGAACTTATAGAACTTTGAATTCCCTGTTAGTTTACAAGGGAACCATTCGCAAAACACAGCCACATAACAGAACACTGAATTCACAGTATGTTTTCAATGGCAATGTTCTTCTTAGACAATCAACTTATACAACATTGAATTCCCGGTTAGTTTCCAGTGGGAAATGTTGTTAGAAGACAAGGAACTTTTACAACATTGAACTTCCTTCAGTTTTTGTTGGGAGACCATCATAGGTCACAAGGAGTTGAAGGCAGTGAATTTGCTGTTAGTTTACAGTGGTAATCAGAACCACTACACAGTCACGTTCCAAAACTTTAAATTCACAGTTTGTTCGCAATGGCATAGTTCTTCATGGAAAATCAGCTTACACAACACTGTATTCCCGGTCAGTTGACAGTGGGAAACGTGTTAGAACTCAAAGAACTTTTATGACATTGAACTTCATTTAGTTTATATTGGGAAACGTTCATAGGACACCAGAGGTTGAAGACGGTGAATTTACTGTTAGTTTACAAGGGGCATCATTCATAATACACACTCACCTTCCACAACTTTGAATTCTCTGTTTGGTTTTAATGGTAAATCTTCTTCGTAAACAGTCACCTAATAAAACTTTGAATTCCCTGTTAGTTGACAGTGGGAAACATTGTTGGAAAAGAAATAGATTTGAGAACTATGCATTCCTTTTATTTTACAGTAGTAAATGGTCTTACTACACAAGAAGCTACAGAACTTTGAATTCCCTGTTAGTTTACATCGGAATCATTCGCAAAACACGGCTACATAACAGAAAGTTGAATTCACAGTATGTTTTCAATGGCAATGTTCTTCGTAGACAATCAACTTATGCAACATTGAATTCCCGGTCAGTTTACAGTGGGAAACGTTGTCAGAAGACAAAGAACTTTCAAAACATTGAATTCTCTTTAGTTAATAACAAGAAACATTCTTAGTACACAAGGAGTATTAGAACATTGTTTTAACAGTGAGTTTACAACGCGAATCACTCAAAACACAAAGTCATATTACAGACCTTTGAATTCACAGTTTGTTTGCACTTGCAAATGTTCTTCATAGACAAGCTGCTTATACAACATTGACTTCATGGTTAGTTTAGAGTAGGAAATGTTGTGAGAACACAAAGAACTTTTACAACATTGAACTTCCTTTATTTTATATTGGGAAACCTGCATAGGACACAAGGAGTTAAAGGTGGTGAATTTACTGTTAGTTTACAGTGGGAATCAGAAGCAATACCGAATCACGTTCCAGAACTTTGAATTCTCAGTTTGTTTGCAATGGTAAATCTTCTTCGTAAACAGTCAAGTTATAAAACATTGTATTCCCTGTTACTTGACAGTGGAAAACATTGTAGGAAGAGAAAGAGATTTATGAACATAGTATTCCTTTTATTTTACAGTGGGAAACATTCTTAGTACACAAGAAATTATGGGAGTTTGAATTCCCTGTTACTTTACAGCGGAATCATTCGCTAAACACAGGTACATAATACAACGCTGAATTCACAGTATGTTTTCAATGACAATGTTCTTCGTAGACAATCATCTTGTACAACATTGAATTCCTGGTCTGTTTACAGTGGGAAATGTTGTTAGAAAACAAAGAACTTTCACAACGTTGAATTCTCTTCAGTTAATAACAGGAAACGTTCTAAGTACACAAGGAGTAATAGAACTTTATGTTAACAGTGAGTTTACAATGCGAATCATTCAAAACCCACAGTCATATTACAGAACTTTGAATTCACAGTTTGTTTGCAATTGCAAATGTTCTTCGTAGACTATCAGCTTATACAACATTGAGCCCCCTGTTAGTTAACAGTGGGAAATGTTGTTAGAAGCCAAAGAACTTTTACCACATTGAACTTTATTTAGTTTATATTAGGAAACGTTCATAGGACACAAGGAGTTGAACACGGCGAATTTACTGTCAGTTTGCAAGGGGAATCATTCGCAATACACACTCACGTTCCAGAACTTTCAATTCTCAGGTAGTTTTTAATGGTAAATCTTCTTCTTAAACAGTCACGTAATAAAACATTGAATTCCCTGTTAGTTGACAGTGGGAAACATTGTTGGAAGAGAAAGAGATTTGAGACATTGCATTCCTTTTATTTTACAGTGGGAAAAGTTCTTAGTACAAAAGAAGTTATAGCGCTTTGTATTCCCTGTTAGTTTACAACGGAATCATTCGGAAAAGACAGCCACATAACAGAACCCTGATTTCACGGTATGTTTTCAAGGGCAATGTTAGTCGTAGACAATCAGCTATACAACATTGAATTTCTGGTCAGTTTACAGTGGGAAACGTTGTTAGAACACGAAGTAACTTTCAAAACATTGAATTCGCTTCAGATAACAATAGGAAAAGTTTTTAGTACACAAGGAGTAATATAACTTTGTGTTAACAGTGAGTTTACAATGAGAATCTCTCAAAATACTCAGTGATATTACAGAACGTTGAATTCACAGTTTGTTTGCAATTGCAAATGTTCTTTGTAGAAAATCAACTTATACAACATTGAGTCCCCTGTTAGGTAACAGTTGGAAACGTTGTTAGAAGCCAAAGAACTTTTACCACATTGAACTTCACATAGTTTATATTGGGAAAAGTTCATAGGGCACAAGGAGTTGGAGACAGTGAGTTTACTGTTAGTTTACATGGGGTATCATTCGCAATGCACTCTCACGTTTCAGAACATTGAATTCTCAGTTTGTTTTTAATGGTAATTCTTCTTCGTAAACAGTCACATAATAAAACATTGAATTCCCTGTTAGTTGACAGTGGAAATCATTGTTGGAAGAGAAACAGAATTGAGAACATTGCATTCCTTTTTCTTTACAGTGGGAAATGGTCTTAGTACACAAGAAGTTATAGAACTTTCTATTCCCTGTTAGTTTACGTCGGAATCATTCGCAAAACACAGCCCCATAAGAGAACACTGAATTCACAGTATGTTTTCAATGGCAATGTTCATCATAGACAATCAGCATATACAACATTGAATTGCCGGTCAGTGTACAGTGGGAGATGTTGTTAGAAGACAAAGAATTTTCACAACATTGAATTCGCTTTAGTTACTAATAGAAAACTTTCTTAGTACACGAGGAGTAATAAAACGTTGTGTTTACAGTGAGTTTACAATGGGAGTCACTCAAAATACACAGTCCTATTACAGAACATAGAATTCACATTTTGTTTGCAGTGGCAAACGTTCTTCGTAGACAAGGAGATTATACAACATTGAATTCCCGATTAGTTTACGGTGGGAAAGCTTGTTAAAAGTCAGAGAACTTTTACAACATTGAACTTCCTTTATTTTATATTCAGAAACCTTCATAGGACACATGTAGTTAAAGGTGGTGAATTTACTGTTAGTTTACAGTGGGAATCAGAAGCAATACCAAGTCATGTTCCAGAACATTGAATTCACAATTTGTTTGCAATGGTAAATCTTCTTCATAAATAGTCAATTTATAAAATATTGAATTCCCTGTTACTTGACAGTGGAAAACATTGTTGGAAGATAAAGAGATTTGAGAACATTGCTTTACTTTTATTTTCAGTGGGAAAGGTTCTTAGTACACAAGAAGTTATAGAACTTTGAATTCCCTGTTAGTTTACAATGGAATCATTCGCAAAACACAGCCACATAACAGAATACTGAATTCACAGTATGTTTTCAATGGCAATGTTCATCGGAGACAATCACCTTACACAACATTGAATTCCCGGTTCGTTTACAGTGGGAAACGTTGTTAGAAGACAAAGAACTTTCACAACATTGAATTATCTTTAGGTAACAATTGAAAACGTTCTCAGTACACGGGGAGTAACAGAACTGTGTGTTAACAGTGAGTTTACGATGCGTATCACCCAAAAAACACAGTCATATTACACAACTTTGAATTCATAGTTCGTTTCTAATTGCAAATGTTCTTCGTAGACAATCACCTTATAGAACATTGAGTCCCCTGTTAGTTTACAGTGGGAAACGTTGTTAGAAGCCAAAGAACTTTTACCACATTGAACTCCACATAGTTTATATTGGGAAACGTTCATAGGACACAAGGAGTTGAAGACGGTGCATTTACTGTTACTTTACAAGGGGAATCATTCGCAATACACTCTCACGTTCCCGAACTTTGAATTCTCAGTTTGTTTTTAATGGTAAATCTTCATCGTAAACATTCACATAATAAAACATTGAATTCCCTGTTAGTTGACAGTGGGAAACATTGTTGGAAGAGAAAGAGATTTGAGACATTGCATTCCTTTATTTTACAGTGCAAAATGGTCTTAGAACAAAAGAAGTTATAGAACTTTGAATTCCCTGTTAGTTTACATCGGAATCATTCGCAAAACAGAGCCACATAACAGAACACTGAATTCACACTATGTTTTCAATGGCAATGTTCTTCGTAGACAATCAGCTTATACAACATTGAATTCCCGGTCAGTTTACAGTGGGAAAGGTTGATAGAAGACAAAGAACTTTCACAACATTGAATTCTCTTTAGTTAATAATAGGAAACTTTCTTAGTACACGAAGAGTAATAAAACTTTGAGTTCTCAGTTTGTTTTTAATTGTAAATCTTCTTTGTAAACAGTCATGAAATGAAACGTTGATTTCCCTGTCAGTTGACAGGGGGGAACGTTTTTGGAAGAGAAAGAGTTTTGAGAACTTTGCATTCCTTTTATTTTACCGTGGGAAACAATCTAAGTACACAATAAGTTATAGCATTTTGAATTCCCTGTTAGTTTACAGCAGAATCATTCGCAAAACACAGCCACATATCAGAACGCTGAATTCCCAGTATGTTTTCAATGGCAATGTTCTTCGTACACAATCAGCTTATACAACATTGAATTCCCAGCCAGTTGACAGGGGGAAACGTTGTTACAAGACAAGGAACTTTCACAATATGAATTCTCCTTAGTTTATAATAGGAAACATTCTTAGTACATAGGGAATAATACAACTTTCTGTTAACAGTGAGTTTACAATGAGAATCACTCAAAATACACAGTCATATTACAGAACTTTAAATTCACAGTTTGCAATGGCAAATGTTCTTCGTAGACAAGCAGCTTATACAACATTGAATTCCCGGTGAGTTTACAGTGGGAAAGGTTGTTAGAAGACAAAGAACATTTACAACATTGAACTTCCTGTATTTTATATTGGGAAAGCTTCATAGGACACACAGAGTTAAATGCGGTGAATTTGCTGTTAGTTTACAGTGGCAATCAGAAGCAATACACAGTCACGTTCCAGAACTTTGAATTCTCAGGTTGTTTGCAATGGTAAATCTTCTTCGTAAAGAGTCAAGTTATAAAACATTGAATTCCCTGTTACTTGACAGTGGAAAATATTTTTGGAAGAGAAAGAGATATGAGAAATGCATTCCTTTTATTTTACAGTGGGAAACATTCTGAGTACACAAGAGGATATAGAATTTTGAATTCCCTGTTTGTTTACAGGGGGATCATTCGCAAAACACAGCCACGTATCAGAACGCTGAATTCACAGTATGTTTTCAATGGCAATATTCTTCGTAGACAATCAGCTTATACAACATTGAATTCCCGGTCAGTTTACAGGGGGAAACGTTATTAGAAGACAAAGAACTTTCAGAATATGAATTCTCTTTAGTTAATAATGGGAAACGTTCTTAGTACACGAGGAGTAAAGAAACTTTGTGTTAACAGTGCGTTTACAATGCGAATCACTCAAAACACACAGTCATATTACAGAACTTTGAATTCACAGTTTGTTTGCAATAGCAAATATTCTTCCTAGGCAAGCAGCTTATTCAACATTGAATTCCCCATTAGCTTACAGAGGGAAAGGTTGTTAGAAGTCAAAGAACTTTTTCAACAACGAAATTCCTTAATTTTATATTGGGAAACATTCATAGGACACACGGAGTTAAAGGTGGTGAATTTACAGTTAGGTTACAGTGGGAATCAGAACCAATACACAGACACGTTCCAGAACATTGAATTCTCAGTTTCTTTGCAATGGTAAATCTTCATCGTAAACAGTCAAGTTATAAAACCTTGAATTCCCTGTTACTTGACAGTGGAAAATATTGTTGGAAGAGAAAGAGATTTGTGAACATAGCATTCCTTTTGTTTTACAGTGGGAAACGTTCTTACTACACAAGAAGTTATAGAACTTTGAATTTCCTGTTAGTTTATAACGGAATCATTCACAAAACACAGCCACATAACCGAACACTGAATTCAGAGTATGTTTTCAATGGCAATGTTCTTCATAGACAGTCAACTTATGCAACATTGAATTCCTGGTCAGTTTACGGTGGGAATCATTGTTAGAAGACCAAGAACTTTCACAACATTGAACTCTCTCTAGTTAATAATAGGAAACGTTCTTAGTACATGAGGTGTAATAGAACTTTGTGTTACCAGTGAGTTAAAAATGCGAATCACTCTAAATGCACAGTCATATAACAGAACTTTGAATTCACAGTTTGTTTGCAATGGCAAATGTTCTTCATAGACAATCAGCTTATAGAACATTGACTTCCTGGTCAGTTTGGAAACCTTCTTAGTACACAAGAAGTAATAGAACTTTGTGTTAACAGTGAGTTTACAATGCGAATCACTCAAAATACACAGTCATATTACAGAACTTTGAATTCACAGTTTGTTTGCAATGGCAATTGTTCTTCGTAGACAATCAGCTTATACAACATTGAATCCCCTGTTAATTAACAGTGGGAAACGTTGTTAGAAGCCAAAGAACTTTTACCACATTGACCTTCATTTAGTTTATATTGGGAAACGTTCACAGGACAAAAGGAGTTGAAGACGGTGAATTTACTGTTAGTTTACAAGGGGAATAATTTGCACTACACACTCACGTTCCAGAACATTGAATTCTCAGTTTGTTTGCAATGGTAAATCTTGTTCTTAAACAGTCATGTAATAAAATATTGTATTCCCTGTTAGTTGGCAGTGGAAAACATTTTTGGAAGAGACACCGATTGGAGAACATTGCATTCCTTTTAGTTTACAGAGGGAAAAGTTCTTAGTACACAAGAAGTTACAGAACTTTCAATGCCTTGTTAGTTTACAACGGAATCATTTGCAAAACCAAGCCATATAAGAGAACTCTGAATTCAGAGTATGTTTTTAATGGCAATGTTCTTCGTAGACAATCAGGTTATACAACATTGAATTCCAGGTCAGTTTACAGTGGGAAACGTTGTTAGAAGACAAAGAACTTTCACAACATTGAATTCTCTTTAGTTAATGATAGGAAACTTTCTAAGTACTCGAGGAATAATTGAACTTTGTGTTAACGGTGAGTTTACAATGCGAATCACTCAAAATACGCAGTCATGTTACAGAACTTTGAATTCACAGTTTGTTTGCAATTGCAAATGTTCTTCGTAGACAAGCAGCTGATACAACATTGAATTCCCTGTTAGTTAACAGTGGGAAAGGTTGTTAGAAGACAAAGAACTTTTACAGCATTGAACTTTCTATATTTTATATTGGGAAACGTTCATAGGACACAAGGAGTTAAAGGCAATGAATTTACTCTTAGTTTAGAGTGGAAATCAGAAGCAATACACAGTCACGTTCCAAAACTTTGAATTCTCAGTTTGTTTGCAATGGTAAATCTTCTTTGTAAACAGTCAGGTTATAAAACATTGAATTACCTGTTACTTGACAATGGAAAATATTGTTGGAAGGGAAAGAGATTTCAGAACATTGCATGCCTTTTATTTTACAGTGGGGAACGTTCTTAGTACACAGGAAGTTATATAACTTTGAATTCCCTGTTAGTTTACAATGGACTCATTCGCAAAACACAGCCACATAAGAGAACACTGAATTCACAGTATGTGTTCAATGGCAATGTTCTTTGTAGACAATCAGCTTATAGAAAATTTTATTCCTAGTCAGTTAGGAAACCTTCTTAGTAAACAAGAAGCGGTAGAACTTTGTGTTAACAGTAAGTTTACAATGCGAATCACACAAAATACACAGTCATATTACAGAACTTTGAATTCACAGTTTCTATGCAATGTCAAATGTTCTTCGTAGACAATCAGCTTATACAACATTGAATCCCGTGTTAGCTAACAGTGGGAAACGTTGTTAGAAGCCAAAGAACTTTTACCACATTGACCTTCATTTAGTTAATATTGGGAAACATTCATAGGACAAACAGAGTTGAAGACGGTGAATTTACTGTTCGATTACAAGGGGAAGAATTTGCAATACACACTCACATTCCAGAACATTGAATTCTCAGTTTGTTTGCAATGGTAAATCTTCTTCATAAATAGTCGCATAATAAAACATTGAATTCCCTGTTAGTTGAGAGTGGGAAACATTGTTGGAAGAGAAAGAGTTTGTGGAACATTGCATTCCTTTTATTTTACAGTGGGAAACGTTCTTAGAACACAAGAAGTTATAGAACTTTGAATTCCCTCTTAGTTTACAATGGAATCATTCACAAAACATAGCCACATAACAGAACACTGAATTCACAGTATGTTTTCAATGGCACTGTTCTTCGTAGACAATCAGCTTTTACAACATTGAATTCCCGCTCAGATCACACTGGGAAACGTTGTTAGAAGACAAAGAACATTCACAAGATTGAATTTTCTTTAGTTAATAATAGGAAACGTTCTGAGTACACAAGGAGTAATAGATCTTTGTGTTAACAGTGAGTTTACAATGCGAATCACTCAAAATACACAGGCATATTACAGAACCTTGAATTCACAGTTTGTTTGCAATTGCAAATATTCTTCTTAGACCAGAAGATTATGCAACATTGAATTCCCACTTAATTTACAGAGGGAAAGGTTGTTAGAAGACAAAGAACTTTTACAACATTGAAATTCCTTTATTTTGTATTGGGAAACCTTCATGGGACAACAAGGAGTTAAAGGCCGTGAATTTACTGTTATGTTACAGTGGGAATCAGAAGCAATACACAGTCACATTCCAGAACTTTGAAATCTCAGTTAGTTGCAAATGGTAAATCTTCTTCCTGAATAATCGAGTTATAAAATATTGAATTCCCTGTTACTTGACAGTGCAGAACGTTGTTGGAAGAGAAAGAGATTGGAGAACATTGCATTCCTTTTATTTTACAGTGCAAAATGTTCTTAGTACACAAGAAGGTATAGAACTTTGAATTCCCTGTTAGTTTACAATGGAATCATTGGCAAAACATAGCCACATAACATAACACTGAATTCACAGTATGTTTTCAATGGCAATGTTCTTCGTACACAATCAGCTTATACAACATTGAGTTCCTGGTCAGTTTACAGTGGTAACGTTGGTAGAAGACAAAGAACTTTGACAACATTGAATTCTCTTTAGTTAATAATAGGAAACCTTCTTAGTACACAAGGAGTAATTGAACTTTGTGTTACCAGTGAGTTTACAATGCGAATCACTCTAAATACACAGTCATATTACAGAACTTTGAATTCACAGTTTGTTTGCAATGGCAAATGTTCTTCGTAGACAATCAGCTTATAGAACATTGAGTTCCTGGTCAGTTAGGAAACCTTCTTAGTACACAAGAAGTAATAGAACTTTTTGTTAACAGTGACTTTACAATGCGAATCACTCAAAATACTCTGTCATGTAACAGAACTTTGAATTCACAGTTTCTTTGCAATGGCAAATGTTCATCGTAGACAATCAGTTTATACAACATTGAATCCCCTGTTAGTTAACAGTGGGAAACGTTGTTAGAAGCCAAAGAACTTTTACCACATTGAATTTCATCAAGTTTATATTGGGAAACGTTCATAGGAAAAAAGGGGTTGAAGACGGTGAATTTACTGTTAATTTACAAGCGGAAGAATTCGCCATACACACTCACATTCCAGGAATTTGAAGTCTCAGTTTGTTTGCAATGTAAATCTTCTTTGTAAACAGACAAGTTATAAAACATTGAATTCCCTGTTACTTGACAGTGGAAAACATTGTTGGAAGAGAAAGAGATTTGAGAACTTTGCATTCCTTTTGTTTTACAGTGGGAAAACTTCTTAGTACACAAAAAGTTATAGAATTGATTTCCCCGTTAGTTTACAACAGAATCATTCACAAAACACAGCCACATAAGAGAACACTGAATTCACATTATGTTTTCAATGGCAATGTTCTTCGTAGACATTCAGCTTATGGAACATTGAATTCCCGGTCAGTTTACAGATGGAAACGTTTTTAGAAGACAAAGAAGTTTCACAACATTGAATTCTCTTTAGTTAATAATAGGAAATGTTCTTAGTACAGAAAGACTTTTGGAACTTTGTGTTTACAGTGGGATTACAATGCGAATCACACACAATGCACAGTCATATTACAGAACTTTGAATTCACAATTTGTTTGCAATTGCAAATGTTCGTCGTAGACAAGCAGCTTGTGCAACATTGAATTCCCACTTTGTTTACAGTGAGAAAGGTTGTTAGAAGACAGAGAAATTTTACAACATTGAACTTCATTTATTTTATATTGGGAATCCTTCATAGGGCACAAGGAGTTAAAGGCGGTGAATTTACTCTTAGTTTACAGTGGGAATCAGAAGCAATACACAGTCACGTTCCAGAACTTTGAATTCCCAGTTTGTTTGCAATGGTAAATCTTCTTCGTTAACAGTCATGTAATAAAACATTGACTTCCCTGTTAGTTGATAGTGGGAAATATTGTTGGAAGAGAAAGAGATTGGAGAACATTGCATTCCTTTTATTTTACAGTGGGAAACGTTCTTAGTACAAAAGAAGTTATAGAACTGTGTTCTCCCTGTTAGTTAACAACGGATTCATTTGCAAAACAGCGCCATATAACACAACACTGAATTCACAGTATGTTTTCAATAGCAATGTTAATCATAGACAAGCAGCTTATAGTACATGGAATTCACTGTCAGTTTACAGTGGGAAACGTTGTTAGAAGACAAAGAACATTCACCACATTGAAATTCTCTTTAGTTAATAATAAGATACATTCTTAGTACACAAGGAGTAATAAAACTTTTTGTTAACAGTGAGCTTACAATGCAAATCACTCAAAATACACAGTCATATTACAGAACTTTGAATTCACAGTTTGTTTGCAATTGCAAATGTTCTTTATAGACCAGCAGCTTATGGAATATTGAATTCCCTCTTAGTATACAGTGGGAAAGGTTGTTAGAAGACAAAGAACTTTGACAACATTGAACTTCCTTTATTTTATATTGGGAAACCTTCATAGAACACAAGGACTTAAAGGCAGTGAATTTCCTGTTAGTTTACACTGGGAATCAGAAGCAATACACAGTCACGTTCCAGAACTTTGTCTTCTCAGTTTGTTTGCAATGGTAAATCTTCCTCGGAAACAGTCAAGATATAAAACATTGAATTCCCTGTTACTTGACAGTGGAAAACATTGTTGGAAGAGAAAGAGATTTGAGAACATTCCATTCCTTTTATTTTACAGTGGGAAACGTTCTTAGTACACAAGAAGTTATAGAACTTTGAATTCCCTGTTGTTTACAACGGGCTCATTCGCAAAACACAGCCACATAACAGAACACTGAATTCACAGTATGTTTTCAATGGCAATGTTCTTCGTAGATAATCAGCTTATGGAACATTGAATTTCCGGTCCGTTAGGAAACCTTCTTAGTAAACAAGAAGCAGTAGAACTTTGTGTTAACAGTAAGTTTACAATGCGAATCACACAAAATACACAGTCATATTACAGAACTTTGAATTCACAGTTTCTATGCAATGTCAAATGTTCTTCGTAGACAATCAGCTTATACAACATTGAATCCCGTGTTAGCTAACAGTGGGAAACGTTGTTAGAAGCCAAAGAACATTTACCACATTGAACTTCATTTAGTTTACATTGGGAAATGTTCATAGGGCAAAAGGAGTTGAAGACAGTGAATTTACTCTTAGTTTAGAGTGGGAATCAGAAGCAATACACAGTCACGTTCCAAAACTTAGAATTCTCAGTTTGTTTGCAATGGTAAATCTTCTTCGTAAATGGTAAGGTTATAAAACATTGAATTCCCTGTAACTTGACAATGGAAAATATTGTTGGAAGGGAAAGAAACAACTGGCTTTGTGAATGACTTCAAAACAACGCTTTTCGGGCTGGAGAGATGGCTTAGCGGTTAAGCATTTGCCTGTGAAGCCTAAGGACCCCGGTTCGAGGCTCAATTCCCCAGGACCCACGTTAGCCAGATGCACAAGGGGGCGCACGCATCTGGAGTTCGTTTACAGAGGCTGGAAGCTCTGGCGCGCCCATTCTCTCTCTCTTTCTCTCTCTCTCTGCCTCCTTCTCTCTGTCGCTCTCAAATAAATAAATAAACAAAAAAAAATAAAAAAAAAAAAAAAACGCTTTTCACTGTAAAACATCTAAACATCTCTTTCCAGTGTGCTTTTCCATAAAGCCGTTAGTTTCATAGGCAGGAAATACGCAGTAAAACAACTGTTTTTGTGAATGACTTCAAAACAATGCTTCTCACGGAAAATGAACTAAACTTGTCGCTCCAATACGCTGTTTGGTAAATCCCTTCCTTTCACAGACTTAAAACACGTAGTAATACAACTGTTGTTCGGTATGACTACAAAACAATGCTCTTCATGGCAAATGAACTAAACATGTCACTCCAATATGCTGTTAAGTAAGTCTTTAGATTTCAAACAAGCACCAGTACAACAGTCTTTCCATATGACTTCAAAGAATGCTTTTAGTCCAAAAGAACTAAACAGCTGTTTCCAATTATCTGTTCAGTAAAGCCTTTAGTTTCTCAGACTTGAAAACTGCAGGAAAGGAACTGGTTTCGAGAATGACTTCAAAACAATGATTTTCACAGCAAATGATCTAAACATGTCTCCCCAATATGCTGCTTTGTAAAGCCTTTCCTTTCATAGACTTGAAACACGCACTAATACAACTGTTTTTCGGTATGACTTCAAAAGAACGCCTTCCACTCCAAATGTACTAAACATTTCTTTCCAGTTATCTGCTCTCTAAAGCCTTTAGTTTCACAGACAAGAAACATGCAATAGTGCAACTGTTTTTGGAAATGATTCCACAAAACTCTTTTCATGGTAACTGAACTAAATTTTTGTCTCCAATATGCTGTTTTGTGAAGCCTTTCCTTTCATAGACTTGAAACAAGCAGTAATACAACTGGTATTCGGTATGACATAAAAAGAACGCTTTCCAGTCCAAATGAATTTACCACCTCTTTCCAATAAACTCTTCTGTAACGACTTTAGTTTCATAGATTTGAAACATGGAGTAGAACAACTTGTTTTGTGTATGACTTCAAAACAACGCCTTTCACTGTAGAACAATTAAACATCTCTCTCCAACATACTGTTCAGTAAAGCCTTTAGTTTCAAACACTGGAAACACATGCAGTGGAGCAACTGTTTTTGGGAATAACTTCAAAACAACACTTTTCACGGCACATTAACTGAACAGGTGTCTCCAATTATCTCTTCCGTAAAACCTATAGTTTCATAAACTTGAAACATGCAGTAGAACAACTGGTTTGTGACTGACTTCAAGACACTTTTCACGGCAAATGAACTAAACATGTCTCTCCAATATGCTGTTCTGTAAAGTCTTTTGACTTGAAACACGCACCAGTTCAACTGTTTTTGTCTATGACCTGAAAAGAAGATTTTCACTCAAAATGAACTAAACAGCTGTTTCGAATTATTTGTTCAGTAAAGCCTTTACTTTCTCAGACTTGAGAAACGCTTTAGAGCAACTGCCTTCGTGAATGACTTCAAAACAAAGCTTTTCACAGAAAATGAACTAAATATGTCTCTCCAATATGCTGTTTTGTAAAGCCTTTACTTACAATGACTTGGAACACGCAGTAATACAACTGCTTTTCGGTATGACTTCAAAAGAACGCTTTTCACTCCAAAAGAACTAAACAGCTGTTTCCAATTATCTGTTAAGTAAAGCCTTTACTTTCTCAGACATGAAAAGCGCAGTAGAGCAACTGCTTTCATAAATGACTTCAAAACAAGGCTTTTCACAGAAAATGAACTAAACATCTCTTTCCACTTATCAGCTCTCTAAAGCCTTTAGTTTCACAGACAGGACACACGCATTGGAGCAATTGTTTTTGGAAATAACTTCAAAACAACCCTTTCCACATCAAAATAACTAAACAGGTGTTTCCAATTATCTCTTCCGTAAAACCTATAGTTTCATACACTTGAAACATGCAGTAGACCAACTGGTTTTGTGAATGACTTCAAAACAACACTTTTCACGGCAAATGAACTAAACAGGTCTCTCCAATATGCTGTTCTGTAAAGTCTTTCGACTTGAAACACGCACGAGTTCAACTGTTTTTCTCTATGACCTCAAAAGAAGCTTTTCACGCAAAATGAACTAAACAGATGTTTCCAATTATCTGTTCAGAAAAGCCTTTAATTTATCATACTTGAAAAACGCTGTAGAGCAACTGCCTTCGTGAATGACTTCAAAACAAAGCTTTTCACAGAAAATGAACTAAACTAGTCTCTCCAATATGCTGTTTTGTAAAGCCTTTATTTTCATAGACATGGAACACGCAGTAATAAAACTGTTTTTCGGTCTGACTTCAAAAGAACGCTTTTCACTCCAAAAGAACTAAACAGCTGTTTCCAATTATCTGTTCAGTAAAGCCTTTATTTTCTCAGACTTGAAAAGCGCAGTAGAGCAACTGCTTTTGAGAATGACTTCAAAACAACACTTCTCACGGCAAATGAATGAAACATGTCTCCCAAATATGATGTTCTGTAAAGTCTTTTGACTTGAAACACGCACCTGTTCATCTGATTTTCTCTATGAACTCCAAAGAAGCTTTTCACTCAAAATGAACTAAACAGCTGTTTCCAATTATCTGTTCAGTAAAGCTTTTAGTTTCTCAGACATGAAAAACGCTGTAGAGCAACTGCCTTAGTGAATGACTTCAAAACAAAGCTTTTCACACTAAATGAACTAAAAATGTATGTCCAATATGCTGTTTCGTAAAGCCTTTACTTTCATAGACTTGGAACACGCAGTAATACAACTGTTTTTCGGTATGACTTCAAGGAACGCTTTTCACTCCAAAACAACTAAACAGCTGTTTCCAATTATCTGTTCAGTAAAGTCTTTAGTTTCTCAGACTTGGAAAGCACAGTAGAGCAACTGCTTTCGAGAGTGACTTCAAAACAAAGCTTTTCACATAAAACGAACTAAACATGTCTCTCCAATATGCTGTTTTGTAAAGCGTTTACATTCATGGACTTGAAACACCCAGTAATACAACTGTTTTTCAGTACTACTTCAAAAGACCGCTTTTCATTCCAAATGAACTAAACATCTCTTTCCAATAAACACTTCTGTAAAGACATTAGTTTCATAGACTTGAATGATGCAGTATTAAATGTGTTTGTATGAATGTCTTCATAACAACGCTTTTCACTGCAAAATAACGGAACTCTTTCAATATGCTGTTCTGTAAACACTTTTGTTTCATAGACTGGATACACGCCATAGAACAACTGTTTTTGTGAATGACTTCAAAACAATGCTTTTCACGGTAAAACCACTAAACATCTTCCAATATGCTGTTCAGTAAGGCCTTCAGTTTCATAGATGGGAAACACGCAACAGAACAACTGCTTCTGTGAATGACTTCAAAACAATGATTTTCCCGGCAAATGAACTAAACAGCTGTTTCCAATTATCTGTTCAGTAAAGCCTTTAGTTTCTCATACGTGAAAAACGCTGTAGAGCAACTGCCTTCGTGAATGACTTCAAAACAAAGCTTTTCACCGAAAATGAACTAAACATGTCTCTCCAATATGATGTTTTGTAAAGCCTTTACTTTCATAGACTTGGAACATGCAGTAATACAACTGTTTTTTGGTATGACGTCAAAAGAACGCTTCTCACTCCAGAAGAACTAAAGATCTCTTTCCAGTTATCTGCTCTCTAAAGCCTTTAGTTTCACAGACAAAACACGCAACAGAACAATTGTTTCTGTGAATGACTTCAAAACAACGCTTTTCCTGGAAAATGAACTAAACTAGTCTCCCCAATATGCTGTTTTGTAAAGCCTTTCCTTTCATAGACTTGAAACACGCAGCAATACAACTGTTTCTTGGTATGACTTCAAAAGAACGCTTTTCACTCCAAATGAACTAAAGATCTCTTTCCAGTTATCTGCTCTCTAAAGCCTTTAGTTTCACAGACAAGAAACACGCAGTGGAGAAACTATTTTTGGGAGTAACTTCAAAACAACACTTTTCACGGCCCATTAACTAAACAGGTGTATCCAATTATCTGTTCCATTGAAACATGCAGTAGAACAACTGGTTTTGTGACTGACTTCAAGACACTTTTAACAGCAAATGAACTAAACATGTCTCTCCAATATGCTGTTCTGTAATGTCTTTTGACTTCAAAAACGCACTAGTTGAACTGTTTTTCTCTATGACCTCAAAACAAGCTTTTCACTCAAAATGAACTAAACAGCTCTTTACAATTACCTGTTCAGTAAAGCCTTTAGTTTCTCAGACTTGAAAAGCGCAGTAGAACAACTGCTTTCGTGAATGACTTCAAAACAAAGCTTTTCACAGAAATTGAACTAAACTAGTCTCTCCAATATGCTGTTTTGTAAAGCGTTTCCTTTCATAGACTTGAAACACGCAGCAATACAACTGTTTCTTGGTATGATGTCAAAAGAACGCTTTTCATTCCAAATGAACTAAACATCTCTTTCCGATAAAACTTCTGCAGAAACTTTAGTTTCATAGACTTGAAAGATGCAGTATTACATGTGTTTAAAGGAATATCTTCATAACAACGGTTTTCACTGGATAACAACTAAACACCTCTTTCCAACATGCTTTTTTGTAAACCCGTTAGTTTCATAGACTGGAAACACACAGTAGAACAACTGTTTTGTGAATGACTTCAAAACAACGTTTTTCACTGTAAAACACCTAAATATCTCCTTCCAATATGCTTTTCAGTAAAGCCTTTAATTTCTCAGACGGGAAACACGCAACAGAACAATGGTTTTTGTGAATGACTTGAAAATGACACTTTTCCAGGAAAATGAACCAAACTAGTCTCTACAATATGCTGTTTTGTAAAGGCTTTCCTTTCATAGACTTGAAACACGCAGTAATACAACTGTTTTTTGGTATGACTTCAAAAGAACGGTTTTCACTCCAAATGAACTAAACATCTCTTTCCAGTTATCTGCTCTCTAAAGCCTTTAGTTTCACACACAAGAAACACACAGTGGACAACTGCTGTTGGGAATATCTTCAAAACAACCCTTTTCACAGCAAATTAAATAAACAGGTGTTTCCAATAATATGTTCCGTAAAACCTGTAGTTTCATAGACTTGAATCATGCAGTAGAGCAACTGCTTTCGTGAATGACTTCAAAACAAAGCTTTTCACAGAACATGAACTAAACATGCCTCTCCAATATGCTGTTTTGTAAAGACTTTCCTTTCATAGATTGGAACACGCAGTCATACAATTCTTTCTGGTAATGACTTCAAAAGAACGCTTTTCACACCAAAAGAACTAAACAGCTCTTTCTAATTATCTATTCAGTAAAGCCTTTAGTTTCTCGACTTGAAAAGCGCAGTAGAGCAACTGCTTTCGTCAATGACTTCAAAACAAAGCTTTTCACAGAAAATGAACTAAACATGTCTCTCCAATATGCTGTTTGGCAAAGTGTTTACCTTCATAGACTTGAAACACGCAGTAATACAACTGTTTTTGTATGACTTCAAAAGAACGCTGTTCATTCCAAATGAACTAAACATCTCTTTCCGATAAACACTTCTGTAAAGACTTTAGTTTCACAGAGTTGAAAGATACAGTATTGCATGTGTTTGTATGAATGCCTTCATAACAACGCTTTTCACTACAAAACAACTAAACATCTCTTTCAATATGCTGTTCTGTAAAACCTTTAGTTACATAGACTGGACACACACAGTAGAACAACCATTTTTGTGAATGATTTCAAAACAACGCTTTTCACTGTGGAACACTCAAACATCTCCTTCCAACATGCTCTTCAGTAAAGCCTTCAGCTTCATAGATGGAAACACGCAAGATTACAACTGTTTCTGTGAATGACTGCAAAACAAGGCTTTTCACGGCAAATGAACAAAACTAGTCTCTACAATATGCTGTTTTGTAAAGCCTTTCCTTTCATAGACTTGAAACAAGCGGTAATACAGCTGTTTCTCCATATGACTTCAAGAGAACGCTGTTCATTCCAAATGAACTAAACATGTCTTTCCAGTTATTTGCTCTCTAAAACCTTTAGTTTCACAGATAAGAAACACGCAGTGGAGCAACCGTTTTTGGGAATAACTTCAAAACAACCCGTTTCATGGCACATTAGCTAAACAGGTGTTTTTGAGAATGACTTCAAAACAACCCTTCTCACGGAAAATTAACTTAACAGCTGTTTCCAATTATCTCTTCCATAAAACCTATAGTTTCATAGACTTGAAACATGCAGTAGAACAACTGGTTTTGTGAATGACATCCAAACACTTTTCACACCAAATCAACTAAACAGGTCTTTCCAATATGCTGTTCTGTAAAGTCTTTTGACTTGAAACATGCACCAGTCCAACTATTTTTCTCTATGACCTCAAAAGAAGCTTCTCACTCAAAATGAACTAAACAGCTGTTTCCAATTATCTGTTCAGTGAAGCCTTTAGTTTCTCAAACTTGAAAAACGTTGTAGAGCAACTGCCTTCGTGAATGACTCCAAAACAAAGCTTTTCACAGAAAATGAACTAAACTTGTCTCTCCAATATGCTGCATTGTAAAGCCTTTACTTTCATAGACTTCGAACACGCAGTAATACAACTGTTTTTCGGTATGACTTCAAAAGAACGCTTTTCACTCCAAAAGAACTAAACAGCTGTTTCCAATCATCTGTTCAGTAAAGCCTTTCGTTTCTCAGACTGGAAAAGCGCAGTAGAGCAACTGCTTTCATGAATGACTTCAAAACAAAGCTTTTCACAGAAAATGAACTAAACATGTCTCTCCAATATGCTGATTTGTAAAGCGTTTACATTCATAGACTTGAAACACGCACTAATACAACTGTTTTTTGGTATGAGTTCAAAAGAACGCTTTTCATTCCAAATGAACTAAACATTTCTTTCCGATAAACACTTCTGTAAAGACTATAGTTTCATAGCCTTGAAAGATTGAGTATTACAGTGTTTGTATGAATGTCTTCATAACAACACTTTTCACTGCAAAACAACTGAACATCGCTTTCCAATATGGTGTTCTGTAATCCCTTTACTTTCATAGGCTGGAAACACGCTGTAGAACAACTGGTTTTGTGAATGACTTCAAAACAATGGTTTTCACTCTAAAACAACTAAACATCTCCTTCTAATATGCTGTTCAGTAAAGCCTTTAGCTTCATAGATGGAAACACGCAAGACTACAACTGTTTCTGTGAATGACTACAAAACAACGCTTTTCCCGGCAAATGAACAAAACTAGCCTCTACAATATGCTGTTTTGTAAAGCCTTTCCATTCATAGACTTGAAACACATGGCAATGCAGCTGTTTTTCCATACGACTTCAAGAGAACGCTGTTCACTCCAAATGAACTAAACATCTCTTTCCAGTTATCTGCTCTCTAAAGCCTTTAGTTTCACAGACAAGAAATATGCAATGGAGCAACCGTTTTTGGGAATAACTTCAAAACAACCCTTTTCACGGCACATTAACTAAACAGGTGTTTCCGATTATCTCTTCCGTAAAACCTACAGTTTCATAGACTTGAAACATGCAGTAGAACAACTGGTTTTGTGAATGACATCCAAACAACACTTTTCACACCAAATCAACTAAACAGGTCTCTCCAATATGCTGTTCTGTAAAGTCTTTTGACTTGAAACACGCACCAGTTCAACTATTTTTCTCTATGACCTCAAAAGAAACTTTTCACTCAAAATGAATTAAACAGCTGTTTCCCATTATCTGTTCAATGAAGCCTTTAGTTTCTCAGACTTGACAAACGCTGTAGAGCAACCGCCTTCGTGAATGACTTCGAAACAAAGCTTTTCACAGAAAATGAAGTAAACATGTCTCTCCAATATGCTGTTTTGTAAAGCCTTTACTTTCATAGACTTCGATCACGCAGTAATACAACTGTTTTCCGGTATGACTTCAAAAGAACGCTTTTCACTCCAAAAGAACTAAACAGCTGTTTCCAATTATCTGTTCTGTAAAGCCCTTAGTTTCTCAGACTTCAAAAGCACAGTAGAGCAGCTGCTTTCGTAAATGACTTCAAAACAAAGCTTTTCACACAAAATGAACTAAACATATGTCTCCAATATGCTCTTTTGGAAAGCGTTTACATTCATAGACTTGAAATACGCAGTAGTACAACTGTTTTTCATTATGAATTCAAACGAACATTTTTCACTCCAAAAGAACTAAACAGCTGTTAGCATTTACCTCTTCAGTAAAGCCTTTAGTTCCGAAGACTTTTAAAGAGCAGTAGAGAAACTGCTTTAGTGAATAAATTCCAAACAAAACTATTCACAGCAAATGAACTAAACATGTCTCTCCAATATGCTGTTTTGTAAAGCCTTTTACTTTCATAGACATGAAATACGCAGTAATACAACTGTTTTTCCGTATGACTTCAAAAGAACGCTTTTCACTCCAAAAGAACTAAACACCTCTTTCCAGTTATCTGCTCTCTAAAGCCTTTAGTTTCACACACAAGAAACACGCAGGGGAGCAACTGTTTTTGAGAATGACTTCAAAACAACCCTTCTCACGGAAAATTAACTAAACAGCTGTTTCCAATCATCTCTGCCATAAAACCTATAGTTCCATAGACTTGAAACATGCAGTAGAACAACTGGTTTTGTGAATGACTTCCAAACAACACTTTTCACGGCAAATGAACTAAACGTGTCTCTCCAATATGCTGTTCTGTAAAGTATTTGGACTTGAAACACGCACCAGTTCAACTGTTTTTCTCTATGAACTCAAAAGAAGCTTTTCACTCAAAATGAACTAAACAGCTGTTGTCAATTATCTCTTCAGTAAAGCCTTTAGTTTCTCAGACTTGAAAAACGCTCTGCAGCAACTGCCTTCGCGAATGACTTCAAAACAAAGCTTTTCACAGAAAATGAACTAAACATGTCTCTCCAATATGCTCTTTTTTTAAACCGTTTAATTCATAGACTTGGAACATGCAGTAATACAACTGTTTTTCGGTTGATTCAAAAGAACGCTTTTCATTCCAAATGAACTAAACATGCTTTTCCATAAACCTTCTGTAAGACTTGTTTCATAATTGAAAATGCAGTAACATGTGTTTGTATAAATTTCTTCAAAAAGCTTTTTAGGAAAAAATAAACATTTTTCCCAATGGCTTTGAACCCCCTTTTTCAAGCTGGGAAAACGCAGTAAAAAAACCGTTTCTGTAAGACTCAAAAACGCTTTTCCGGAAAATAATCTAAGCTAGTCTCTCCAATCTTGTTTTTCTAAAGCCTTTCCTTTCATAGCTTGAAACAGCAGTAATAAAACTGTTTTTTCAGTATGACGTCAAAAGAACGTTTTCTTTTCCAAATGAACAAAAACATTCTTTCCCGTTTAACATTCTAAAAAGACTTGGTTTCATAAAATTGAAAGATGCAGTATTGCATGTGTTTGTATGATGTTTCTTAGCAAGCTTTTCACTGAAAAACAACTAAACATCCTTTTCCAATTTTGCTGTTTTTGTAAACCCTTGTTTTATAGATGAAAACACACAGTAAAATGTTTGAAGATTCAAAAAAGCTTTTCACTAAAAAACTAAACTCTCTTCCAATATGCTGTTCAGTAAAGCCTTTAGTTTCATAGACAGAAACCCCGAAAAGAAACTGTTTCGTGATGACTTCAAAACACGCTTTTCACTGAAAATGACAAACTGTCTCTCAATATGCTGTTTTGTAAAGTTTCTTTCATTGACTTTAAACACACAGTAAAAACAACTGTTTTTCAGTATGACTTCAAAAGAACGCTTTTCACTCCAAATGAACTAAACATCTCTTTCCAGTTACCTGCTCTCTAAAGCCTTTAGTTTCACAGACTAGAAACACTCAGTGGAGCAACTGCTTTTGGGAATAACATCAAAACAACCCTTTTCACGGCAAATTAACTAAACAGGTGTTTCCAATTATCTCTTCCATAAAACCTATAGTTTCATAGACTTGAAACATGCAGTAGAACAACTGGTTTTGTGACTGATTTCAAGACAGTTTTCACGGCAAATGAACTAAACATGTCTCTCCAATATGCTGCTCTGTAAAGTGTTTTGACTTGAAACACGCACCAGTTCAACTGTTCTTCTCTACGACCTCAAAAGAAGCTTTTCACTCAAAATGAATTAAACAGCTGTTTCCAGTTATCTGTTCAGTAAAGCCTTTATTTTCTCAGACTTGAAAAATGCTGTAGAGCAACTGCCTTCATGAACGACTTCAAAACAAAGCATTTCACAGTAAAGGAACTAAACATGTCTCTCCAATATGCTCTTTTGTAAACCGTTTACATTCATAGACTTGAACATGCAGCAATACAACTGTTTGTCGGTATGAATTGAAAAGAACGCTTTTCATTCCAAATGAACTAAACATCGCTTTCCAATAAACCCTTCTGTAAAGACTTTAGTTTCATATATTTGAAAGATGCAGTATTACATGTGTTTGTATGAATATCTTCACAACAATGCTTTTTATGGCAAAACAACTGAACATATCTTTCCAATAGGCTGTTCAGTAAACCCTTTAGTTTCATAGAGTGGAAACACGCTGTAGAACAACTGTTTCTGTCAATGACTTCAACAGAACGCTTTTCCCAGAAAATAAACTAAGCTAGTCTCTCCAATCTGCTGTTTTTCTAAAGCCTTTCCTTTCATAGACTTGAAACACGCAGTAATACAACTGTTTTTCAGTATGACGTCAAAAGAACACTTTTCATTCCAAATGAACTAAACATCTCTTTCCAATAAACACTTCTGAAAAGACTTTGGTTTCATAGACTTGAAAGATGCAGTATTGCATGTGTTTGTATGAATGTCTTCATAGCAACGCTTTTCACTGCAAAACAACTAAACATCGCTTTCCAATATGCTGTTCTGTAAACCCTTTAGTTTCATAGACTGAAAACACACAGTAGAACAAATGCTTTTGTGAAAGATTTCAAAACAACGCTTTTCACTATAGAACACCTAAACATCTCCTTCCAATATGCTGTTCAGTAAAGCCTTTAGTTTCATAGACAGGAAACACGCAACAGAACAACTGTTTCTGTGACTGACTTCAAAACAACGCTTTTATCTGAAAATGAACAAAACTAGTCTCTCCAATATGCTGTTTTGTAAAGCATTTCCTTTCATTGACTTGAAACACACAGTAATACAACTGTATTTCGGTATGACTTCAAAAGAACGCTTTTCACTCCAAATGAACTAAACATCTCTTTCCAGTTACCTGCTCTCTAAGCCCTTAGTTTCACAGACTAGAAACACTCAGTGGAGCAACTGCTTTTGGGAATAACTTCAAAACAACCCTTTTCACGGCAAATTAACTAAACAGGTGTTTCCAATTATCTCTTCCGTAAAACCTATAGTCTCATAGACTTGAAACATGCAGTAGAACAACTGGTTTTGTGAAAGACATCAAGACACTTTTCACGGCAAATGAACTAAACATGTCTCTCCAATATGCGTTCTGTAAAGTCTTTTCACTTGAAACACACACCAGTTCAACTGTTTTTCTCTACGACCTCAAAAGAAGCTTTTCAATCAAAATGTACTAAACAGCTCTTTCCAATTATCTGTTCAGTAAAGCCTTTAGTTTCTCAGACTTGAAAAACACTGTAGAGCTACTGCCTTCGTGAATGACTTCAAAACAAAGCTTTTCACACTAAATGAACTAAACGTATTTTTCCAATATGCTGTTTTGTAAACCCTTTACTTTCATAGACTTGGAAAAAGCAGTAATACAACTGTTTTTCGGTATGACTTCAAAAGAATGCTTTTCACTCCAAAATAACTAAACAGCTGTTTCCTATTATTTGTTCAGTAAAGCCCTTAGTTTGTCAGACTCGGAAAGTGCAGTATAGCAACTGCGATCATGAATGACTTCAAAACAAAGCTTTTCGCAGAAAATGAACTAAACATGTCTCTCCAATATGCTGTTTTGTAAAGCGTTTACATTCATAGACTTGAAACATGCCGTAATATAACTGTTTTTCGGTATGACTTCAAAAGAACGCTTTTCATACCAAATGAACAAAACATCTCTTTCCGATCAACACTTTTGTAAAGACTTTAGTTTCATAGACTTGAAAGATGCAGTATTACATTTGTTTGTATGAATATCTTCATAACAATGCTTTTCACTGCAAAACAACTAAACATCTCTTTCCAATATGCTGTTCTATAAACCCTTTAGTTTCATAGACTGGAAAAACGCAGTAGAACAACTGTTTTTGTGACTGACTTCAAGACACTTTTCATGGCAAACGAACTAAACATGTCTCTCCAATATGCTGTTCTGTAAAGCGTTTTGTTTCATAGCCTTGAAACATGCAGTAGAACAACTGGTTTTGTGAATGACTTCAAAATAGCACTTGTCAGGGCAAATGAACTAAACATGTCTCCAAAGTGTGTTGTTCTGTAAAGTCTTTTGACTTGAAACACTAACCAATTCAACTGTTTTTCTCTATGACCTCAATGAAGCTTTTCACTCAAAATGAATTAAACACCTGTTTCCAATTAACCGTTCACTAAAGCCTTTAGTTTCTCAGACTTGAAAAGCGCTGTAGAGCAACTCCTTTCGTGAATGACTTCAAAACAAATCTTTTCACAGCAAATAAACTAAACATGACTCTCCAATATGCTGTTTCGTAAAGCTTTTACTGTCATTTACTTGGAACACGCAGTAATACAACTGCTTTTCGGTATGACTTCAAAAGACCGCTTTTCACTCCTAAAGAACTAAACAGCTGTTCCCAGTTTTCTGTTCAGTAAAGCCTTTAGTTTCTCAGACTTGAAAAGCGCTGTAGAGCAACTGCCTTCGTGAATGACTTCAAAACAAAGCTTTTCACAGAAAATGAACTAAACATGTCTCTCCAATATGCTGTTTTGTAAAGCGTTTACTTTCATAGACTTGAAACACGCAGTAATACAACTGTTTTGCAGTATGACTACAAAAGAACGCTTTTCATTCCAAATGGACTAAACATCTCTTTCCGATAAACACTTCTGTAAGGCTTTAGTTTCATAGACTTCAAAGATGCAGGATCACATGTGTTTGATTGAATTTCTTCATAACAACGCTTTTCACTGCAAAACAACTAAACATCTCTTTCCAATATGCTGTTTTGTCAAGCCTTTAATTTCTTAGACTGGAAACACGCAGTAGAACAAATGTTTTTGTGAATGACTTCAAAACAATGCTTCTCACGGCAAATGAACTAAACTTGTCGCGCCATAATGCTGTTTTGTAAAGGGTTTCCCTTCACAGACATGAAACACGCAGTAATACAACTGTTGTTCGGTATGACTACAAAACAACGCTCTTCATGGCAAATGAACTAAACATGTCACTCCAAGATGCTGTTCGGTAGTCTTTACATTTCAAACACGCACCTGTTCAACTGCCTTGCTGTATGACTTCAAAAGGATGCTTTTCACTCCAAACGAACTAAACAGCTGTTTCCAATTGTGTGTTCGGACTTGAAAAACACTGTAGAACAACTGCCCTTCGTGAATGACTTAATAACAAAGCTTTTCACAGTAAATGCACTAAATATATCTCTCCAATATACTGTTTTGTAAAGCCTTTACTTTCAATTACTTGGAACACGCATTAATACAACTGCTTTTCTGTATGACTTCAAAGGAAAGTTTTCACTCCAAAAGAACTAAACAGCTGTTTCCAATTATCTGTTCAGTAAAGCCTTAGTTTCTCAGACTTGAAAAGTGCAGTAGAGCAACCGCTTTTGTGAGCGACTTCAAAACAAAGCTTTTCACAGAAAATGAACGAAACTTGTCTCTCCAATATGCTGTTTTGTACAGCTTTTACTTTCATAGACTTGAAACACGGAGTAATACAACTCTTTTTCGGTATGACTTCAAAAGAACGCTTTTCACTCCAAATGAACTAAACATCTCTTCCCAGTTATGTGCTCTCTAGAGCCTTTAGTTTCACAGAAAATAAACACGCAGTGGAGTAACTGTTTTTGGGAATAACTTCAAAATAACCCTTTTCACGGCAACTTAATGAAACAGCTGTTTCCAATTATCTCTTTTGTAAAACCTGCAGTTTCATAGACTTGAAACATGCAGTAGAACAACTGGTTTTGTGAATGACTTCAAAACAACACTTTTCACAGCAAATGAACTAAACATGTCTCTCCAGTATGCTGTTCTGTAAAGTCTTTTGACTTCAAACACGCCCCAGTTCAACTGCTTTTCTCTTTGACCTCAAAAGAAGCTTTTCACTCAAAATGAACTAAACAGCTGTTTCCAATTATCTTTTCAATAAAGCCTTAAGTTTCTCAGACTTGAAAAACGCTCTAGAGCAACTGCCTTCGTGAATCACTTCAAAACAAAGCTTTTCACAGTAAATGAACTAAACATGTCTCTCCAATATGCTGTTTTATAAAGCCTTTACTTTCATAGACTTGGAATACGGAGTAATACAACTGTTTTTGGTATGACCTCAAAAGAACACTTTTCACTCCAAAATGACTAAACAGCTGTTTCCAATTATCTGTTCAGTAAAGCCTTTAGTTTCTCGGACTTGGACAGCACAGTAGAGCAACTGCTTTCGTGAATGACTTAAAAACAAAGGTTTTCACAGAAAATGAACTAAACATGTCTCTCCAATGTGCTATTTTGCAAAGCATTTACTTTCATAGACTTGAAACACGCAGTAATACAACTGTTTTTCGGTATGACTTCAAGAGTATGCTTTTCATTCCAAGTGACCTTAACATCTCTTTTCCATAAACACTTCTGTAAGGCTTTACTTTCGTAGACTTGAAAGATACAGTATCACATGTGTTGGAATGAATGTCTTCATAACAAGACTTTTCACTGAAAAACAACTAAACACCACATTCCAATATGCTGTTCAGTAAACCCTTTAGTTTCATAGACTGGAAACACGCAGTAGAACAACCGTTTCTGTCAATGACTTCAACAGAACGCTTTTCCCGGAAAATAAACTAAGCTAGTCTCTCCAATCTGCTGTTTTCTAAAGCCTTTCCTTTCATAGACTTGAAACACGCAGTAATACAACTGTTTTTCAGTATGACGTCAAAAGAACGCTTTTCATTCCAAATGAACTAAACATCTCTTTCCGATAAACACTTCTGAAAAGACTTTGGTTTCATAGACTTGAAAGATGCAGTATTGCATGTGTTTGTATGAATGTCTTCATAGCAACGCTTTTCACTGCAAAACAACTAAACATCCCTTTCCAATATGCTGTTCTGTAAACCCTTTAGTTTCATAGACTGAAAACACACAGTAGAACAAATGCTTTTGTGAAAGATTTCAAAACAACGCTTTTCACTATAGAACACCTAAACATCTCCTTCCAATATGCTGTTCAGTAAAGCCTTTAGTTTCATAGACAGGAAACACGCAACAGAACAACTGTTTCTGTGACTGACTTCAAAACAACGCTTTTATCTGAAAATGAACAAAACTAATCTCTCCAATATGCTGTTTTGTAAAGCATTTCCTTTCATTGACTTGAAACACACAGTAATACAACTGTATTTCGGTATGACTTCAAAAGAACGCTTTTCACTCCAAATGAACTAAACATCTCTTTCCAGTTACCTGCTCTCTAAAAGCCCTTAGTTTCACAGACTAGAAACACTCAGTGGAGCAACTGCTTTTGGGAATAACTTCAAAACAACCCTTTTCACGGCAAATTAACTAAACAGGTGTTTCCAATTATCTCTTCCGTAAAACCTATAGTCTCATAGACTTGAAACATGCAGTAGAACAACTGGTTTTGTGAAAGACATCAAGACACTTTTCACGGCAAATGAACTAAACATGTCTCTCCAATATGCTGTTCTGTAAAGTCTTTTCACTTGAAACACACACCAGTTCAACTGTTTTTCTCTACGACCTCAAAAGAAGCTTTTCAATCAAAATGTACTAAACAGCTCTTTCCAATTATCTGTTCAGTAAAGCCTTTAGTTTCTCAGACTTGAAAAACACTGTAGAGCTACTGCCTTCGTGAATGACTTCAAAACAAAGCTTTTCACACTAAATGAACTAAACGTATTTTTCCAATATGCTGTTTTGTAAACCCTTTACTTTCATAGACTTGGAAAAAGCAGTAATACAACTGTTTTTCGGTATGACTTCAAAAGAACGCTTTTCACTCCAAAATAACTAAACAGCTGTTTCCTATTATTTGTTCAGTAAAGCCCTTAGTTTGTCAGACTCGGAAAGTGCAGTATAGCAACTGCGATCGTGAATGACTTCAAAACAAAGCTTTTCCCAGCAAATGAACTAAACTTGTCTCTCCAATATGCTGTCTTGTAAAGCGTTTTACTTTCATGGACGTGAAACACGCAGTAATACCACCGTTTTTCGGTATGACTTAAAAAGTACGCTTTACACTCCAAAAGTACTAAACAGCTGTTTCCTGTTATCTGTTCAGAAAAGCCTTTCGCTTCTCAGACTTGAAAAGTGCAGTAGAGCAACTGCTTTTGTGAATGACTTCAAAACAAAGCTTTTCACAGCAAATGAACTGAACCTGTCTCTCCCATATGCTGTTTTGTAAAGCCTTTCACTTTCATAGACTTGAAATACGCAGTAATACAACTGTTTTTCGGTATGAATTCCAAAGAACGCTTTACACTCCAAAAGTACTAAACAGCTGTTTTCTATTATCTGTTCAGTAAAGCCTTTAGTTTCTCAGATGTGAAAAGGGCAGTAGAGCAACTGCTTTCGTGAATGACTTCAAAACAAAGCATTCCACAGCAAATGAACTAAACTTCTCTCTCCGATATGCTGTTTTGTAAAGCCTTTTACATTCATAGACTTGAAACACGCAGTATTACAAGTGTTTTTCTGCATGACTTCAAAAGAATGCTTTACACTCCAAAAGTACTACAGCTGTTTCCTATTATCTGTTCAGTAAGCCTTTAGTTTCTGAGACTTGAAAAGTGCAGTAGAGCAACTGCCTAAATGAATGACTTCAAAACAAAGATTTTCACAGAAAATGAACGAAGCATGCCTCTCCAATATGCTGTTTTATAAAGCGTTTATTTTCATAGACATGGAACACGCAGTAATACAACTGTTTTTCGGTATGACTTCAAAAGAACGCTTTTCACTCCAAATGAACTAAACATCTCTTTCCGATAATCACTTCTGTAAGGCTTTAGTTTCATAGACTTGAAAGATGCAGGATCACACGTGTTTGAATGAATTTATACATAACAAGGCTTTTCACTGAAAACCAACTAATCATTTCTTTCCAATATGCTCTTCTGTAAAGCAGTTAGTTTCATACAGTGGAAACACGCAGTAGAACAAATGTTTTTGTGAATGACTTCAAAACAACGCTTCTCACAGCATATGAACTAAACTTGTCGCTCCAATATGCTGCTTTGTAAAGCCTTTTCTTTCACACACTTGAAACACACAGTAATACAACTGCTGTTCGGTAGGACTACAAAACAACGCTCTTCATGGCAAATGAACTAAACATGTCACTCCAATGTGCTGATCAGTAAATCTTTAGATTTCGAATACGCACCTGTGCAACTGTCTTGCTGTATGACATCCAAAGGATGCTTTTCACTCCAAATAAACTAAACAGCTATTTCCAATTATCTGTTCACTAAAGCCTTTATTTTCTCAGACTTGAAAAGCGCAGTAGAGCAACGGCTTTCATGAATGACTTCAAAACAAAGGTTTTCACAGCAAATGAACTAAACTGTTCTCTCCAATATGCTGTTTTGTAAAGCCTTTTACTTTCATAGAATTGAAACACGCAGTAATACGAATGTTTTTCAGTATGACTTGAAAAGAATGCTTTTCATTCCAAATGAGGTAAATATCTCTTTCCGATAAACACTTCTGTAACGGTTTAGTTTCATAGACTTGAAAGGTGCAGGATCACATGTGTTTAATGAATTTCTTCATAACAACGCTTTTCACTGCAAAACGACTAAACATCTCTTTCAATTGCTATTCTGTAAAGCTTTTAGTTTCATAAAGTGGAAACACGCAGTGGAAAAAAATGTTTTTGTGAATGACTTCAAAACAACACTTGTCACGGCAAATGAACTAAACTTGTCTCTCCAATATGCTGTTTTGTAAAGCGTTTTACTTTCATAGACTTAAAACACGCAGTAATACAACTGTTTTTCGGTATGACTTCAAAAGAACGCTTTACACACCAAAAGTACTAAACAGCTGTTTCCTATTATCTGTTCAGTAAAGCCTTTAGTTTCTCAGAATTGAAAAGTGCAGTTGAGCAACTGCTTTCGTGAATGACGTCAAAACAAAGGTTTTCACAGAAAATGAACGAAAGATGTCTCTCCAATATGCTGTTTTGTAAAGCGTTTACTTTCATAGGCTTGGAACACGCAGTAATACAACTGTTTTTCGGAATGACTTCAAAAGAAAGCTTTTCATTACAAATGAACTAAAGAGCTTTTTCCAATTATCTGTTAAGGAAAGACTTTTGTTTCTCAGACTTGAAAAGCGCAGTAGAGCAACTGATTTCGTGAATGACTTCAAAGCAAAGCTTTTCAGAGAAAATGAACGAAACATGTCTCTCCAATATGCTGTTTTGTAAAGCGTTTACTTTCATAGACTTGAAACACGCAGTAACACAATTGTTTTTCGGTATGACTTCAAAAGAATGCTTTTCCCTCCAAATGAACTAAACATCTCTTTGTGATAAACCCTTCTGTAAAGCTTCAGTTTCATAGACTTGAAAGATGCAGGATCACATGTGTTTGAATGAATGTCTTCATAACGCTTTTCACTGCAAAACAACTAAACATCTCTTTCCAATATGCTGTTCAGTAAAGCCTTTAGTTTCATAGACTGGAAACACGCAGTAGAACAAAGGTTTTCTGAATGACTTCAAAACAACGCTCCTCATGACAAATGAACTAAACTAGTCGCTCCAATATGCTGTTTTGTAAAGCCTTTCCTTTCACAGACTTGAAATACGCAGTAATACAACTGTTGTTCGGTATGACTACAAAACAACGCTCTTCATGGCGAATGAATTAAACATGTAACTCCAATGTGCTGTTCGGTAAGTCTTTAGATTTCAAACACGCACCTGTACAACTGCCTTCCTGTATGACTTCAAAAGGATGCTTTCCCTCAAAAGTACTAAACCGCTGTTTCCAATTATCTGTTCAGTAAAGCCTTTAGTTTCTCAGACTTGAAAAGCGCCGTAGACCAACTGCTTTCGTGAATGACCAAAACAAAGCTTTTCACAGCAAATGAACTTAACTTGTCTTTCCAATACGCTGTTTTGTAAAGCGTTTACTTTCATAGACTTGGAACACGCACAAGTACAACTGTTTTTCGGTATGACTTCAAAAGAACGCGTTTCATTCCAAATGAACTAAATATCTCATTGCGACAAACACTCCCTTAAGGCTTTAGTTTCATTGAGTTGTAAGATGCAGGATCACATGTGTTTGAATGAATGTCTTCATAACAACGCTTTTCACTGCAAAACAACTAAACATCTCTTTCCAATATGCGGTTCTGTAAACCTTTAGTTTCATACAGTTTAAACATGCAGTAGAACAAATATTTTTGTGAATGACTTCAAAACAGCGCTTCTCACGGCAAACGAACTAAACTAGTCTCTCCAATATGCTGTTTTGTAAAGCCTTTCCTTTCACAGACTTGAAATACGCAGTAATACAACTGTTGTTCGGTATGACTACAAAACAACGCTCTTCATGGCAAATGAACAAGACATGTCACTCCAATGTGCTGTTCGGTAAGTCTTTAGATTTCAGACACACAACTGTACAACTGTCTTGCTGTATGACTTCAAAAGGATGCTTTCCCTCCAAATGACCTAAACAGCTGTTTCCAATTATATGTTCAGTAAAGGGTTTATTTGCTCAGACTTGAAAAACGCAGTAGAGCAACTGCTTTCGTGAATGACTTCAAAACAAATCTTTTCACAGCAAATGAACTAAACATGTCTCTCCAGTATGCTGTTTCGTAAAGCCTTTTACTTTCATAGACTTGAAACACGCAGTAATACAACTGTTTTTCGGTATGACTGCAAAAGAATGCTTTTCATTCCAAATGAACTAAACATCTCTTTCCGATAAACACTTCTGTAAGGGTTAGTTTCATAGACTTGAAAGACGCAAGATCACATGTGTTTGAATGAATTTCTTCATAACAACACTTTTCTCTGAAAAACAACTACCCATCTCTTTACAATATGCTGTTCTGTAAAGCCTTTAGTTTCATACAGTGGAAACACGCAGTAGAACAAATGTTTTTGTGAATGACTTCAAAACAACTCTTCTCACGGCAAATGAACTATACTAGTCGCTCCAATATGCTGTTTTGTAAAGCCTTTCCTTTCACAGACTTGAAACACACAGTAATGCTAATGTTGTTCGGTATGACTACAAAACAATGCTCTTCATGGCAAATGAACTAAACATTTCACTCCGACGTGCTCTTCTGTAAAGCCTTTTGACTTGAAACACGCCCCAGTTCAACTGCTTTTCTCGATGACCTCAAAAGAAGCATGTCACTCAAAATGAATTAAACAGCTGTTTCCAATTATCTGTTCAGTAAAGCCTTTAGTTTCTCATGCTTGAAAACCGCAGTAGAGCAACTGCTTTCGTGAATGGTTTCAAAACGCAGCTTTTCAAAGAAAATGAACTAAACATGTCTCTCCAATATGCTGTTTTGTAAAGCCTTTACTTAAACTGACTTGGAACACGCAGTAATACAACTGCTTTTTGGTATGTCTTCAAAAGACGCTATTCACTTAAAAGTACTAAACAGCTGTTTCCAATTATCTGTTCAGTAAAGCCTTTAGTTTCTCAGACTTGAAAAGCACAGTAAAGCAACTGCTTTCGTGAATGACTTCAAAACAAAGCTTTTCACAGCAAATGAACTAAACTTGTCTCTCCAATATGCTGTTTTGTAAAGCCTTTTATGTTCATAGACTTGAAACACGCAGTAATACAACTGTTTTTCGGTATGACTTCAAAACAAAGCTTTACACTCCCAAAGTACTAAACAGCTGTTTCCAATTATCTGTTCAGTAAAGCCTTTAGTTTCTCAGACTTAAAAAGCGCAGTAGAGCAACTGCTTTCGTGAATGACTTCAAAACAAAGCTTTTCACACCAAATGAACTAAACTTTTCTCTCCAATACGCTGTTTTGTAAAGCCTTTTAATTTCATAGAATTGAAACACGCAGTAATACGAATGTTTTTCCGTATGACTTGAAAAGAATGCTTTTCATTCCAAATGAGGTAAATATCTCTTTCCGATAAACACTTCTGTAACGGTTTAGTTTCATAGACTTGAAACGTGCAGGATCACATGTGTTTAATGAATTTCTTCATAACAACACTTTTCACTGCAAAACGACTAAACATCTCTTTCCAATATGCTGTTCTGTAAAGCTTTTAGTTTCATAAAGTGGAAACACGCAGTAGAACAAATGTTTTTGTGAATGACTTCAAAACAACGCTTCTCACGGCAAATGAACTAAACTTGTCCCTCCAATATGCGGTTTTGCAAACCCTTTTACTTTCATAGACTTACAACACGCAGTAATACAAATGTTGTTCAGTATGACTCCAAAAGAACACTTTACACTCGAAAAGTACTAAAAAGCTGTTTCCTATTATCTGTTCAGTAAAGCCTTTAGTTTCTCAGACTTGAAAAGCGCAGTAGAGCAACTGCTTTCGTGAATGACTTCAAAACAAAACTTTTCACACCAAATGAACTAAACTTTTCTCTCCAATACGCTGTTTTGTAAAGCCTTTTAATTTCATAGATTGAACACGCAGTATACGAATGTTTTTCAGTATGACTTGAAAAGAATGCTTTTCATTCAATGAGGTAAATATCTCTTTCTGATAAACACTTCTGTAACGGTTTAGTTTCATAGACTTGAACGTGCAGGATCACATGTGTTTAACGAATTTCTTCATAACAACACTTTCACTGCAAAACGACTAAACATCTCTTTCCAATATGCTGTTCTGTAGCTTTTAGTTTCATAAAGTGGAAACACGCAGTATAGAACAAATGTTTTTGTGAATGACTTCAAAACAACGCTTCTCACGGCAAATGAACTAAAACGTTGTCCCTCCAATACGCGGTTTTGCAAACCCTTTTACTTTCATAGAATTACACACGCGTAATACAAATGTTGTTCGTTATGATTCAAAGAACACTTTACACTCGAAAAGTACTAAAAAGCTGTTTCCTATTATTTGTTCAGTAAAGCCTTAGTTTCTCATACTTGAAAAGCGCAGTAGAGCAACTGCTTTTGTGATGACTTCAAAACAAGCTTTCACAGAAAATGAACGAAAGATGTCTCTCCAATTGCTGTTTTGTAAAGCGTTTACTTTCATAGATTTCAAACACGGAGTAATACAACTGTTTTTCGGTATGACTTCAAAAGAACGCTTTTCATTCCAAATGAACTAAACAGCTGTTTCCAATTATCTGCTAAGTAAAGCCTTTAGTTTCTCAGGACTTGAAAATCGAGTACGAGGAACTGCTTGTGAATGACTTCAAAACAAAGCTTTTCACAGAAAATGAACGAAAGATGTCTCTCCAATACGCTGTTTTGTAAAGCGTTTGCTTTCATAGATTTGGAAAACGCAGTAATACAACTGGTTTTCGTTATGATTTCAAAAGAATGCTTTTCACTCCAAATGAACTAAACATCTATTTCCAATAAACACTTCTGTAAGCTTTTGTTTCATACCCTTGCCCCAGATGCCAGATCAATGTGTTGAATGAATTTCTTCATAACAAGGGCTTTCACTGCAAAACAACAAACATCTCTTCCAATTGCTATTCAGTAAAGCCTTTAGTTTCATACAGTGTTAACACGCAGCAGAACAAATGTTTTTTTGAATGATTTACAAACAACGCTTCTCATGAAAATTAAACTAAACTTGTGCCCCAATATGCTGTTTTGTAAACCCTCTCCTTTCACAGACTTGAAACACCAGTAATAAAAATGTTTTTCGGTATGCTACAAAACAATTTTTGAAAAATGAAACTGCATGTCATTCCCAAGGTTCTTTCGGTAAGTCTTTGGGTTTCAAAAACGCACCTGTACAACTGTCTTGCTGTATGAGTTCAAAAGGATGCTTTCCCTACAAATGAACTAAACAGCTGTTTCCTATTATCTGTTCAGTGAAGCCTTTATTTACTCAGACTTGAAAAGGGCAGTAGAGCAACTGCCTTCGTGAATGACTTCAACAACGCTTTTCAAAAAAAAGGAAAAGAAAACATGTCTTCCAATATTCTTTTATGTAAACCATTATTCCCAATGCCCCTTGGAACTGCAGTAAACAACTGCTTTTCGGTATGCTTCAAAAAACGCTTTTCACCCCAAAAAGAACTAAACAGCTCTTTCTAATTATTGTTAAGTAAAGCCTTTGTTTCTGACTTGAAAAGCACAAAAAGAGCAATTGCCTTTCGTGATGTTTTCAAAAGAAAGCTTTTCACAGAAAATGAACCAAGGATGTCTCCCCAAATGCTGTTTTTTTAAAGCGTTTACTTTCATAGATTTAAAACCCCCGGGTAAATAAAACTGTTTTTCGGTATGACTTCAAAAGAAGGGCTTTTTTCCCCAATTAACTAAAAGCTTTTTTCCAAAATTATCTGCTAAGTAAAGCCTTTAGTTTCTCAGACTTGAAAATCGAAAGTAGAGCAACTTTTTTCGTGAATGACTTCAAAACAAAGCTTTTCCAAAGAAAACGAACGAAAGTTGTCTCCCCAAATATTCTGTTTTGTAAAGCGTTTCCTTTCTTGAAACTTAGGACACGCCGAAATTACAACTGTTTTTCGGTATGACTTCAAAAGAACGTTTTCACTCAAATGAACTAACATCTTTTTCCAAAAAACCATTCTGTAAGGCTTTGTTTCATAGGCTTGACGGGTGCCAGATCACAGGGTTTTTTTTGAATGAATTTCTCATAAAAACGTTTTTAAACTGCAAAACAACTAAACATCTCTTCCAATATGCTGTTCAGAAAAGCCTTTAGTTTCATACAGTGGAAAACATGAGCAGAAAAAATTGTTTTTGTGAATGACTAAAAAACACGCTTCTCCTCAAATGAACTAAACTTGTTCGCTCCAATTTTGCTGTTTTGTAAAGCCTCTCCTTTCACACACTTGAAACATACGGGAAAAAAATTGTTGTTCAGTTTTGACTACAAAACAACGCTCTTCATAAACAAATGAACTAAGCTGTCATGCCAATGTGCTGTTCGGTAAGTCTTTAGATTTATAAACCCCACCTGTACAACTTTTCTTGCTGTATGAGTTCAATAGGAGTTTTCCCAACAAATAAACCCTAAACAGCTGTTCCTATTATCTGTTCAGTGAAGCCTTTATTTACTCAGACTTAAAAAGGGGCCCGTAGAGAATGCCTTCGTGAATGACTTCAAACACCTTTTCACAAAAAAGGAATTTAAACATGTCTCCCCAATTGCTGTTTGTAAAACCATTGTTTACAAGGGACTTGGAACATGCATTTTATAAAAACTGTTTTTGGGTTTAATGACTTCAAAAAAAACGCTTTTCATTCCAAATGAACTAAACATCTCATTTTATAAACATTCTTTAAGTTTTTTAGTTCATTGAATTGAAGATGCAGATCACATGTGTTTAAATTGAATGTCTTCAAAAACAACGCTTTTCACTGCAAAAAAACGGGAACATCTCTTTCCAATTTGCTTTTCAGTTAAAGGGCTTTAGTTCATAGACTGGAAAAAAAGAAGTAAAACAAATTTTTTTTGTGAATGATTTCAAAACAAAGGGCTTCTCACGGCAAATGAACTAAACTTGTCCACCCCAAATATGTGTTTTGTAAAGCCTTTCCTTTCACAGACTTGAACACCGTAATACAACTGTTGTTCGGATAGGAATACAAAAAAACGCACTTCATGGCAAATGAACTAAACACATCTCTCCAATGTGCGTTTCGTAAAGTCCTTTGACTTGAAACAAGCCCCCCAGTCAATTTGTTTTTCTCGATGACCCCCAAAGAACCTTTATACTCAAATAAATTTCACAGCTGTTTCCAATTATCTGTTCGAAAAGGGCCTTTCTTTCTCAGACTAGAAAAGCGCTTGTAGAGCAACTGCTTTCGTGAATGACTTAAAAACAAAGATTTCCAAAAGCAAATGAACTAAATTTGTGTCTCCAATAGGCTGTTTTGTAAACCCTTTTACTTTCATAGATTTGGGAAACACGCATTTAGTGCAACTGTTTTTCGGTTTAAACTTCAAAAGAACGTTTTTCACTCCAAATAAACTAAACATCTTTTTCCCAGTCCTCTTCTCTCTAATGCCTTTCATTTCACAGGCAAAAACACGCAGTGGAGCACCTGTGTTTGGGAATAAGTTAAAAAACAACCCTTTTCACGGCAAATTAACAGAACAGGTGTTTCCAAATTATCTCTTCCGTTAGAACCTATAGTTTCATAGCCTTGAAACATGAAATTTAAAAACAACATGCTTTTGTGACTGACTTCAAAACAACAGTTTTCACTGCAAATAAAGAAAACCCTGCCTCTCCAGTATGCTGTTCTGTAAGCCCTTTTGCTTGAGACGCCCCAGTTCAACTGTTTGTTTTCTTACCCCTTCAAAAAAAGCGTTTCACTCAAAATGAATTAGACAGCTGTTTCCAGTTATCTGTTCATTTAAAAACCTTAGTTTCTCAGACTTGAAAAACGCTGCAGGAAACTGCCTACGTGAATGAACTTCAAAAAAAGCTTTTGGAAGAAAATGAACTAAACATGTCTCTCAATATGCAGTTTTGTTTTGCCTATACTTACAATTTACATGGAACACGCAGTAATAAAAATTCTTTACCGTATGACTTCGGGAGAACGCTATTCAACCCAAAAGAACTAAACACCTGTTTCCAATTATCTGTTAAGTAAAGCCTTTAGTTTCTCAGATTAAAAAGCGCAGTAGGAAAACTGCTTTCGTGAATGACTTCCAAACAAGCTTTTCACAGAAAATGAACGAAAATGTCTCTCCAATATTTTTTTGTAAAGCGTTTTTCTTTCATAGACTTGGAACAGCAGTAAAAACTTTTTTTGGGTTTATGACTTCAAAAAAATGCTTTTCTTTCCCAAATGAACTAACATTCATTCCGTTTAAATACTTCTATAAAGTCTTTAGTTTCAGGGACGTGAAAGATGCAGGATCACATGTGTTTGAATGAATGTCTTCATAAAAACGCTTTTTAAACTGCAAAAACAAAACATCTCTTTCCAATATTCTGTTCAGTAAAGCCTGTAGTTTCATAGATTGGAAACAAGAAGTAGAACAAATGTTTTTGTGAATGACTTCAAAACAACGTTTCTCACGGCAAATGAACTAAACTTGTCCCTCCAATATGCTGTTTTGTAAAGCCTTTCCCTTTCACAGAATTGAAACACAGTAATACAACTGTTCTTCGGTAGGACTGCAAAACAATGCTCTTCATGGCAAATGAACTAAACATGTCTCTCCAATGTGCTGTACTGTAAAATCTTTTGACTTGAAACACGCCCCAGTTCAACTGCTTTTCTCAACGACCTCAAAAGAAGCTTTCTATTCAAAGTGAATTAAAGAGCTGTTTCCAATTATCTGTTCAGTAAATCCTTTATTTTCTCAGACTTGAAAAGCGCAGTGGAGCAACTGCTTTCGTGAATGACTTCAAAACAAAGCTTTTCACAGCAAATGAACTAAACTTGTCTTTCCAATATGCTGTTTTGTAAAGCCTTTTACTTTCATAGACTTGAAACACGCAGTAATAAAATTGTTTTTCGGTATGACTTCAAAAGAACGCTTTTCACTCCAAATGAACTAAACTTCTCTCCCAGTTATCTGCTCTCTAAATCCTTTCCTTTCACAGACAAGAAACACGCAGTGGAGCAACTGTGTTTGGGAATAAGTTCAAAACAACCCTTTTCATGGCAAATTAACTGATCAGGTGTTTCCAATTATCTCTTCCGTAGAACCTGTAGTTTCATAGACTTGAAACATGCCGTAGAACAACAGGTTTTGTGACTGACTTCAAAACAACACTTTTCACAGCAAATAAACTAAATATGTCTCTCCAGTATGATGTTCTGTAAAGTCAATTGACTTGAAAGACGCCCCAGTTCAACTGTTTTTTTTTTCTATGACTTCAAAAGAAGCTTTTCACTCAAAATGAATTAAACAGCTGTTTCCAATTATCTCTTCAGTAAAGCCTTTAGTTTCTCAGACTAGAAAAGCGCAGAAGAGCAACTGATTTCGTGAATGACTTCACAACAAAGCTTTTAACAGAAAATGAACGAAACATATCTCTCCAATATGTTGTTTTGTAAAGCGTTTACTTTCATAGACATGGAACACGCAGTAATACAACTGTTTTTTCGGTATGACTTCAAAAGAATGCTTTTCATTCCAAATGAACTAAACATCTCATTCCGATAAACCCTTCTTTAAGGCTTTAGTTTCATTGACTTGAAAGATGCAGGATCACATGTGTTTGCATGAATATCTTCATAACAATGCTTTTCACTGCAAAACAACTAAACATCTCTATCCAATATGCTGTTCAGTAAAGCCTTTAGTGTCATAGACTGGAAACAAGAAGTAGAACAAATGTTTTTGTGAATGACTCAAAACAACCCTTCTCAAGGCAAATGAACTAAACTTGTCACTCCAATAAGCTGTTTTGTAAAGCCTTTCCTTTCACAGACTTGAAACACAGAGTAATACAATTGTTGTTCGGTAGGACTACAAAACAACGCTCTTCATGGCAAATGAACTAAACATGTCACTCCAATGTGCTCTTCTGTAAAGTCTTTTGACTTGAAACACGCCTAAGTTCAACTGCTTTTCTCGATGACCTCAAAAGAAGCTTTTCACTCAAAATGAATTAAACAGCTGTTTCCAATTATCTCTTCACTAAAGCCTTTAGTTTCTCAGACATGAAAAACGCTGTAGAGCAACTAGTTCATGAATGACTTCAAAACAGAGCTTTTCTCAGAAAATGAACTAAACATGTCCCTCCAACATGCTGTTTTGTAAAGCCTTTCCTTAAAATGACTTGGAACACGCAGTAATACAACTGTTTTCGGTATGACTTCAAAAGAACGCTTTCACTCAAAAAAAACCCTAAAGTTGTTTCCCAATTATCTGCAAAACTAAAGCTTTAGTTTCTCAGACTAAAAAGCGCAGTAGAGCAACTACTTTCGTGAATGACTTCAAAAGAGAGCTTTTCACAGAAAGTGAACGAAACATCTCTCTCCAATATGCATTTTTGTAAAGCGTTTTACTTTGATAGACGGGGAAAACAAACAGTAATACACCTGTTTTTCGGTATGACTTCAAAAGAATCCTTTTAATTCCAAATGAACAAAACATCTCATTCCGATAAACACGTCTTTAAGGCTTTTTTTCATAGATTTCAAAGTTGCGGATCACATGCGTTTGATGAATGTCTTCAAAACCCCGGCTTTTCACGCAAAACAAGAAAAATCTTTTTCCCAATATGCTGTTCAGTAAACCCTTTAGTTTCATAGACGGGAAAAACACGCAGCAGAACAAATGTTTTTGGGGGAAGGACTTCAAAACAACGTTTTTTAAACCGGCAAGGAACTAAACTTTCCGCTCCAATATGCTGTTTTGTAAAGCCTTTCCTTTCACAGACTTGAAACACACAGTAATATAACTGTTGTTCGGTAGGACTACAAACATTGCTCTTCATGGCAAATGAACTAAACATGTCACTCCAATGTGCTCTTCTGTAAAGTCTTTTGACTTGATACATGCCCCAGTTCACCTGCTTTTCTTGATGACCGCAAAAGAAGCTTTTCACTCAAAATGAATTAAACAGCTGTTTCCAATTATCTGTTCAATAAAGCCTTTGTTTTCTAAGACTTGAAAAGCGCAGTAGAGCAACTGCTTTCGTGAAAGACTTCAAAACAAACGTTTTCACAGAAAATGAATGAAACATGTCTCTCCAATGTGCTGTTTTGTAAAGCGTTTACTTTCATAGACTTGGAACACGCAGTAATACAACTGTTTTTCGGTTTGATTTCAAAAGAATGCTTTACCCTCCAAAAGTACTAAACAGCTGTTTCCAATTATCTGTTCAATAAAGCCTTTGTTTTCTCAGACTTGAAAAGCGCAGTAGAGCAACTGCTTTCATGAATGACTTCAAAACAAAGCTTTTCACAGCAAATGAACTAAACTTGTCTCTCCAATATGCTGTTTTGTAAAGCCATTTATTTACATAGACTTGCAACACGCTGTAATACAACTGTTTTTCGGTATGACTGAAAAAGGACTCTTTTCACTCCAAATGAACTAAACATCTCTTTCCAGTTATCTGCTCTCTAAAGCCTTTCATTTCACAGACAAGAAACAAGTAGTGGAGAATCTGTGTTTGGGAATAAGTTCAAAACAACCCTTTTCACGGCAAATTAACTGAACAGGTGTTTCCAATTATCTCTTCCGTAGAACCTATAGTTTCATAGACTTGAAACATGCAGTAGAACAACTGGTTTTGTTACTGACTTCAAAACAACACTTTTCACGGCAAATGAAGTAAACATGTCTCTCCAGTATGCTGTTCTGTAAAGTCTTTTGACTTGAAAGACGCCCAGGTTCAACTGTTTTTTTTCTATGACCTCAAAAGAAGCTTTTCACCCTAAAAATGATTAAACAGCCCCCTTCCAAATTTTCTGCTTCACCCCTTTAAGAACTTTAGTTTCTCCGACATAAAAAACGCTGTAGAGCACTGCCTTCGGGAATTAATTCAAAACAAAGCTTTTTCACAGAAAATGAATAGACATTGTCTCTCCAAAATGCTGTTTTATTTAAGCCTTTTCTTACAAAGCTTGGAACACGCACTAATACATCTGCTTTCCCCGGGATGACTTCAAAAGAACGCTTTTCCTCCAAAGAAAATAAACAGCTCTTTCCAATATCTGTTAAATAAAGCCTTTAGTTTTTCAGAGTGGAAAAGCGCAGTAGGACAACGGTTTCGTGAAAGACTTTTAAAACAAAGCTTTTCAAGAAAATGAATGAACATGTCTATCCCAAAATGCTGTTTTGTAAGCGTTTACTTTCATAGACTTGGGACACACAGTAATACAACTGTTTTTCGGAATGATTTCAAAAGAATGCCCTTTTCCCTCCAAAGTACGAAAACAGCTGTTTTCAATTAAACTATTCACTAAAAGCCTATAATTTCTCAGCTTGAAAAGACGTAGAGATGCTTTCGGTTTAATGCTTCCCAAAAACAGCCCTTTTTACAGAAAATGAATGAAAGATGTCTCTCCATTTTCTTGTTTTGTTAAAACGTTTTACTTTCATCGACTTGGGAACACGCAGTAATACAATGTTTTTCGGTATGACTTCAAAAGAATGCTTTTCATTTCCCAAAAGAACTAACATCTCATTCTGATAAACACTTTTTAAAGGGTTTATTTCATAGACTGAAAGATTTCAGGATCACATGTGTTTGAAGATGTCTTCTAACAACGCTTTTCATGCAAACAACGAAACATCTCTTTTCCAAAATGCTGTATAGTAAAGCCTTTAGTTTTATAGACTGGAAACCCCAGTAGAACAAATGTTTTTTTGAATGACTCAAAACAAAAGCTTTCCCCACGGTAAATTTAACTAAACTTGTCATTCCAATATGCTCTTTGGGTAAAGCCTTTCCCTTTTGCGACTGAAAACCACAGTAATAAAATTTTGTTCGGTTTGGACTACCCAAACCCAACGCTCTTCATGGCAAATGAACTACTTGTCACTGCATGTGCTGTTCTGTATAGTCTTTTGACTTGAACACGCCCCCGTTCAATGCTTTTCTGATGACGCAAAAAAAAGCTTTCATGAAAATGAATTAAACATGTTTCCAATTAAACTGTTCACTAAAGCCCTTTTGGGTTTTGGCGTGAAAAACGCTGTAGAGCCAAATGCTTTCGTGAATGACTTCAAACAAAGGGTTTTTACAGAAATGAACGAAACAGTTCTCCAAGGGGCTGTTTTGTAAAGCCATTTATTTACATAGACTTGCAACAAAGCTGTAAACAATGTTTTCGGGGAGATTTTTTCCCAAAAAAATGCTTTACTCCAAAAGTACTAAACAGATGTTTTTCCAATTTCTGTTCAATTTTAAAACCTTTGTTTTCTCAGACTTGAAAAGCGCCAGTAGAGCAACTGCTTTCTTGAATGCTTCAAAAAAAAAAGCTTTTCACAGCAATTTTCTAAACTTGTCTCTCCCAAAATGCTGTTTTGTTTAAAAACCTTTTTTTTACTTTGACTTGCAAAACGCGTAAATAAACTGTTTTTCGGTTATGACTGAAAAAAAGGGCGCTTTTCACTCCAAAATGAACTAAACTTTTCTTTCCAGTTATCTGCTCTCTAAAGCCTTTCGTTTCACAGACAAGAAACAAGTAAATGGAAATCTGGTTTTGGGAAAAAGTTTAAAACAACCCTTTTCACGTCAAATTAAATGAACAGGTGTTTCCAATTATCTCTTCCGTAGAACCTATAGTTTCATGACTTGAAACATGCAGTAACAACTGGTTTTGTGACTGAGTTCAAAACAACACTTTCACGGCAAATGAAGTAAACAGTCTCTCCAGTATGCTGTTCTGTAAAGTCTTTTGACTTGAAAACACACCCAGTTCAACTGTTTTTTTTCTATGACTTTAAAAAAGCCCTTTTTAAATCAAAATGAATTAAAAAGCTCTTTCCAATTATCCCCGTCATAAAGGCCTTTGTTTCTTTAGACATAAAAAATGTTGAGCAACTGCCTACGTAAATAATTTTTAACACAAAGCTTATCACAGAAACGGGAAAAAGACAGGGCTCTCCATATGTGTTTTGTAAAGCGTTTACTTTAGAATTGGAACACGCGTAATACAACTGTTTTTCGGTATGAATTTTAAAAAAATGCTTTACCCTCCAAAGTTCCCAAACAGTGTTTTCCAAAATTTTTTTGTTCTGTAAAGCCTTTTTAAATTTTTCCCGACTTGAAAAGGGGCCCGTAGAGCAACTGCTTTCGTGAATGACTTCCAAACACAGCTTTTCACAGCAAATGAACTAAGCTTTTCTCCCATTGTTGTTTTGGGAAAAACGTTTTTATTTTCCATCGACTTGGAACAAGCAGTAATACAAACTGTTTTTCGGTATGACTTCAAAAGAATGCTTTATCATTCCAAATGAACCAAAATCTCATCTGAAAAACACTTCTTTAAGGCTTTGTTTATAGACTTGAAAGTGGCAGGATCAACTTTTGTTTTTTAATGAATGTCTTTATAACAACGCTTTTCACTTTCCCAAAAAAACCCAAACCTCACTTTCCAATATGTGTTTAGTAAAGCCTTTAGTTTCATAGACTGGAAAATGCAGTAGAACCAAATGTTTTTTGAATGACTCAAAACAACGCTTATCATGGCAAATGAACTAAAACTTGTCACTCCACTATGTGTTTTGTAAACCCTTTCCTTTACCGACTTGAAAAACACTGTAATACAAAATGTTGTTCGGGTTTTGGACAACAAATTAAAAGCTCCCTTTTGGCAAATGAACTAAACATGTAACTCCAATGTGCTCTTCTTTAATGTTTTTTTGACTTGAAACACGCCCCAGGTTCAACTCCTTTTCTCGATGACCTCAAAAAAAGCTTTCACTCAAAATGAATTAAAAAAGCTGTTTCCCAAAATCTTTCACTAAAGCCTTTAGTTTCTCAGACATGAAAAAAAGCGTAGAGCAACTGCTTTCGTGAATGACTTCAAAAAAAAGCTTTTCAAAGGAAAATGAACGAAAAATGTTCTCCAATGTGTGTTTTGTAAAGCGTTTCTTTCTTTGACTTGGAACACGCGAATACAACATTTTTTGGTTTGATTTCAAAAGAATGCTTTACCCTCCAAAAAATACTAAAAAGCTGTTTCCAATTATCTGTTCAATAAAGCCTTTGTTTTTTCAGACTTGAAAAGCGCAGTAGAACAAAATGCTTTCGTGTTACTTTTAAAAAAAAAAACTTTTCACAGCAAAAGAACTAAATTGTCTCTCAATTTGCTGTTCTTAAAGCCTTTTCTTTCATAGGGCTTGCAAAAACGTTTTTAAAACAAAATGTTTTTCGGTATGACTGAAAAGGCGCTTTTCACTCCAAGTGAACTAAACATCTTTCGTATCTGCTCTCTAAAGCCTTTCGTTTCACAGATAAGAAAAAAAGTAGTGGGGATCTGTGTTGGGAATAAGTTCAAAAAAACCCTTTTCACGGGAAATTAAAATGAAAAGGTGTTTCCATTATCTCTTCCCTAGAACCTTAGTTTTTTAGACTTGAAACTTTCAGTAGAAAAAACTGGTTTTGTGGGCTGAGGTCAAAACAACACTTTTCACGGCAAATGAAGTAAATGTCTCTCCAGGATGCTGTCTGTAAGTCTTTGGCTGAAAGTGCCCGTCAACTTTTTTTTTTCTATGCCCCCAAAGAGCTTTCACTCAAAATGAATTAACAGCTCTTTCCAATTTTGTTCCTAAAAAACTTTAGTTTCTAGACACAAAAAACGCTTTTAGAGACTGCCTTCGTGTATTTTCAAACAAAGCTTTTCAAGAAAATGAATGGGACTTTTTTTCTCCCCCAATTGTTTTTTTTTAAAGCCTTTATTAAAATGACTTGGAAACGCAGTAATAAATCTGCTTTTGTATCTTAAAAAGAACGCTTTTCACTCCAAAAGACTAAACAGCTGTTTTCAATATCTGTTAAGTAAAGCCTTTAGTTTCTCGGAGGGGAAAGTGCAGTAGGACAACTGCTTTCGTGAATGACTTCAAAACAAAGCTTTTCACAGAAAATGAACGAAAGATGTCTCTCCAATATGCTGTTTTGTAAAGCGTTTACTTTCATCGACTTGGAACACGCAGTAATTACAATCTCTTTCGGTATGAGTTCAAAGAATGCTTTGCCCTCCAAAAGTACAAAACAGCTGTTTTAATTATCTGTTATGTAAAGCCTCTAATTTCTCAGACTTGAAAGGCGCAGTACAGCAACTGCTTTGTGAATGACTTCCAAACACAGCTTTTCACAGAAAATGCACGAACCATGTCTCTCAAATTGTTGTTTTGTAAGCGTTTCTTTCATCGACTTGGAACATGCAGTAATACAACTGTTTTTCGGTATGACTTCAAAAGAATGCTTTTCATTCCAATGAACTAAACATCTCATTTGATAAACACTTCTTTTAAAAAGGGGCTTTAGTTTCATAGACTTGAAAGATGCAGGATCACATATGTTTGAATGAATGTCTTCATAAACAACGCTTTTTCACTGCAAAAAACGAAACATCTCTTTCCAATATGCTGTTCAGTAAAGCCTTTAGTTTCATAGACTGGAAAACACGCAGTAGACAAATGTTTTTGTGAATGCCTCAAAAACGCTTCTCACGGCAAATGAAACTATACTTGTCACTCCAATATGCTGTTTTGTAAAGCCTTTAATTTCACAGACTTGAAAAAACACAGTAATACATCTGTGTTCGTTAGGACTACAAAACAACGTCTTCATGGCAAATGAACTAAAACATGTCACTCCAATGTGCTCTTCTGTAAGTCTTTTGACTTGAAAACACGCCTCAGTTCAACTGCTTTTCTCGATGACCTCAAAAGAAGCTTTTCACTCAAAATTAATTAAACAGCTCTTTCCAATTATCTGTTTCACTAAAGCCTTTAGTTTCTCAGACATGAAAACGCTGTTGAGAAAACTGCTGTCATGAATGACTTCAAAACAAGGTTTTCACAGAAATGAACGAAACATGTCTCCAATATGCTGTTTTGTAAAGCGTTTACTTTCATAGACTTGGAACAGCAGTAATACAACTGTTTTTCGGTATGATTTCCAAAGAATTGCTTTACCCTCCAAAAGTACTAAACAGCTGTTCCAATTATCTGTTCAATGAAGCCTTTGTTTTCTCAGAATTGAAAAGCGCAGTAGAGCAACTGCTTTCGTCAATGACTACAAAACAAAGCTTTTCAGAGCAGATGAAACTAAACTTGTCTCTCCCAATATGCTGTTTTGTAAAGCCTTTTATTTACATAGACTTGAAACACGGTGTAATAGAACTGTTTTTCAGTATGACTGAAAAAGGACGCTAAACATCTCTTTCCAGTTATCTGCTCTCTAAAGCCTTTTGTTTCACAGAGAAGAAACAAGTAGTGGAGAATCTGTGTTTGGGAATAAGTTCAAAACAACCCTTTTCATGGCAAATTAACTGAACAGTGTTTCCAATTATCTCTTCCGTAGAACCTATACTTTCATAGACTTGAAACATGCAGTAGAACAACTGGTTTTGTGATTGATTTATAACAACACTTTTCCCATAGAACCACAATGTAAAGATCTTAAGAAACACATTGTGCTAACTAGTACAAACAAAGATGTTCATGCCAAATGAAAGAAACGTACTCATTCTCTTCTAATTACAGAGTCTTTTGTAATGCGTATTAGAGTTGTCTCTGTGAACGAGAACCACAATGTACAGAACTTAAGAAGAAACACATTGTGTTAACTAGTACAAACAAAGATGTTCACTCCAAAAAAGCAAACGTACTCATTCTCTTCTAATCACAGAGTCTTTCCTAATGTGTATTAGAGTTATCTCTGTAAACTAGAACCACAATGTAAAGATCTTAAGAAGACAAACATTGCATTAACTAGAACAAACAAGGTTGTTCACGCCAAATGAAATAAACGTACTCATTCTCTTCTAATCACAGAGTCTTTTCTAATGTGCATTAGAGTTATCTCTGTAAACCAGAGCCACAATGTAAAGAACTTAAGAAGAAACACATTGTGTTAACTTGCACAAACAAAGATGTCCACGCCAATTGCAACAAACGTATATATCCAGTTTATAGTTAGAGAGTCTCTTGTAATTCCTATTAGAGTTATCTCTGTAAACTAGAACAGCAACGAAAGAACTTAAGAAGAAACACATTGTGTTAACCAGTACAAACAAAGACGTTCACGCCAAATGAAACAAACGTGCTAATTCGCTTCTAATCACAGAGTCCAGAACACATTGTGTTAACTTGGACAAATATGATCGTGCCAAATGGAACGAACGTACTCATTCTCTTCTAATCGCACAGCATTTTCTAACGCGTATTGGAGTTGTCTCTGTAAAGTAGAACCACAAAGTAAAGAACTTAAGAAAAAACACATTGTGTTTATAGTACAAACAAAGATGATCACGCCAAATGAAACAAACGTACTCATTCTCTTCTAATCACAGAGTCTTTTTAATGCGCATTAGAGTTATCTCTGTAAACTAGAACCACAATGTAAGATCTTAAGAAGAAACACATTGTGTTAACTAGTACAAACCCAAAAATGTTCACGCCAAAAGAAACCAAACGTACTCCCTTCTCTTCTAATCACAAAGTTTTTTCTAATGTTCATTAGAGTTATCTCTGTAAACCAGAACCACATTAAAGAACTTAAGAAGAAACACATTGTGTTAACTTGCACAAAAAAAGATGTCCACCGCCAATGCAAACAAACGTATATATCCATTCTAATATAGAGTCTCTTGTTTAAATTCTATTAGAGTTATCTCTGTAAACTAGAACAGCAACGAAAAAACTTAAGAAGAAACACATTGTGTTAACAAGTACAAACAAAGAGTTCACGCCAAATGAAACAAACATGCTTATTCGCTTCTAATCACAGAGTCTCAGAACACATTGTGTTAACTTGGACAAAGATGATCACGCCAAATGAAATGAACGTACTCATTCTCTTCTAATCACAGGGGCCTCTTGTAATGCCTATTAGAGTTGTCTCTGTAAACTTCAACCCACAACCTAAAGAACTTAAGAAGAAACATATTGTGTTAACTTGTACAAACAAAGATATTCATGCCAAATGAAACAAACGTGCTTATTCGCTTCTAATCACAAAGTCTCAGAACACATTGTGTTAACTTGGACAGAGATGATCACGCCAATGAAAGAAAAAGTACTCATTCTCTTCAAATCACAGAGTCTTTTGTAATGCGTATTAGAGTTGTCTCTGTAAACTAGAACCACAATATAAAGAACTTAAAGAGAAACACATTATGTTAACTAGTACAAACAAAGATGTTCACCCCAAATGAAACAAACGTACTCATTCTCTTCTTAATCACAGAGTCTTTTCTAATGTGAATTAGAGTTATCTCTGCAAACTAGAACAGCAACAACAGAACTTAAGAAGAAACACATTGTGTTAACAAACAAAGATGTTCAAGCCAAATGAAACAAACGTGCTTATTCAATTATAATCACACTGAGTGTCAGAATACATTGTGTTAACTTGGACAAAGATGATCACGCCAAATGAAAAGAGAGACTACACTCTCTTTAAACCAGAGTCTTCTTGTAATGTTAATAGAGTTGTCTCTGTAAACCAGAACCTCAATGTACAGAACTTAAGAGAAACACATTTCATCTAATCACAGAGTCTTTTGTAATGCGTATTAGAGTTGTCTCTGTAAATGAGAACCACAATATACAGAACTTCAGAAGAAACACATTGTGTTAACTTGCACAAACAAAGATGTCCACGCCAATTGCAGCAAACGTATATATCCAGTTCTAATTACAGAGTCTTTCCTAATTCCCATTAGAGTTATCTATGTAAACTAGAACAGGAACGAAAGAACTTAAGAAGAAACACATTGTGTTAACTAGTACAAACAAAGACGTTCACGCCAAATGAAACAAATGTGCTTATTCGCTTCTAAATACAGAGTCTCAGAACACATTGTGTTAACTTGGACAAAGATGATCACGCCAAATGAAACAAACGTACTCATTCTCTTCAAATCACAGAGTCTTTTGTAATGCGTATTAGAGTTGTCTCTGTAAACGATAACCACAATGTAGAGTACTAAGAAGAAACACAATTGTGTCTATACATAGTTCACAACTGAACAAAGATGTTCACGCCAAATGAAACAAACGTACTCATTCTCTTCTAATCAAACAGTCTGTTCTAATGTGCATTAGAGTTATCTCTGTAAACCAGAATCACAATGAAAAGAACTTAAGAAGAAACACATTGTGTTAACTTGCACAAACAAAGATGTCCACGCCAATTGCAAGAATCGTATATATCCAGTTCTAATTACAGAGTCTCTTGTAATTCGTATTAGAGTTATCTCTGTAAACTAGAACACCAACGAAAGAACTAAAGAAGAAACACATTGGGTTAACAAGTACAAACAAAGACGTTAACGCCAAATGAAACAAACGTGCTTATTCGCTTCTAATCACAGAGTCTCAGAACATATTGTGTTAACTTGGAAAAACGTGATCACGCCAAATTAAACAAACATACTCATTCTCTTCTACTCACAGAGCCTTTTGTAATGTGTATTGGAGTTGTCTCTGTAAACTAGAACCAAAATGTAAAGAACTTAAGAAGAAACACATTGTGTTAACTAGTACAAACAAAGATGTTCACGCCAAATGAAACAAACGTACTCATTCTCTTCTAATCACAGAGTGCTTTCTAATGGGTATTAGATTTATCTCTGTAAACGAGAACAGCAACGAAAGAACTTAAGAAGGAACACATTGTGTTAACAAACAAAGACGTTCACGCCAAATGAAACAAACGTGCTTATTCCCTTCTAATCACTGAGTCTCAGAACACATTGTGTTAACTTGGACAAAGATGATCAAGTCAAAGGAAACAAACGTACTCATTCTCTTCTAATCACAGAGCCTTTTCTAATGCGTATTAGAGTTTTCTCTGTAAACAAGAACCACAATGCACAGAACTTAAGAAGAAACACATTGTGTTAACTAGTACAAACAAAGATGTTCACGCCACTTGAAACAAACGCACTCATTCTCTTCCAAAAACAGAGTGTTTTGTAATGCGTATTAGAGTTGTCTCTGTAAACTAGAACCACAATGTAAAGAACTTAAGGAGAAACACATTGTGTTAACTAGTACAAACAAAGATGTTCACGCCAAATGAAACAAACGTACTCATTCTCTTTTAATCACAGAGTCTTTTCTAATGTGTATTAGAGTTCTCTCTGTAAACTAGAACAGCAACGAAAGAACTTAAGTGGAAACACATTGTGTTAACAAACAAAGAGGTTCACGCCAAATGAAACAAACGTGCTTATTCGCTTCTAATCTCAGAGTCTCAGAACACATTGTGTTAACTTGGACAAAGATGATCACATCAAATAAAACAAACATACTCATTCTCTTCTAATCACAGAGTCTTCTGTAATGCGTATTAGAGTTGTCTCTGTAAACTGGAACCACAATGTAAAGATCTTAAGAAGAAACACATTCTGTTAACTAGTACAAACAAAGATGTTCACGGCAAATGAAACAAACGTACTCATTCTCTTCTAATCACAGAGTCTTTTCTAATGTGTATTAGAGTTATCTCTGTAAACTAGAACAGCAACGGAAAGAACTTAAGAAGAAACACATTGTGTTAACAAACAAAGACGTTCACGCCAAATGAAACAAACGTGATTATTCCCTTCTCATCACAGAGTCTCAGAACACTTTGTGTTAACTTGGACAAAGATCATCACGTCAAATGAAAGAAACGTACTCGTTCTCTTCTAATCACAGAGTCTTTTCTAAGCATATTAGAGTTTTCTCTGTAAACGAGAACCGCAATGTAGAGATCTTAAGAAGAAACAAATTGTGTTAACCAGTACAAACAAAGATGTTCACGCCAAATGAAACAATCGTACTTATTCTCTTCTAATCACAGAGCCTTTCCTTATGTGTATTAGAGTTATCTCCGTAAATAGAACAGCAACGAAAGAACTTAAGAAGAAACACACTGTGGTAACAAACAAAGACGTTCTCGCCAAATGAAACAAAAGTGCTTATTCGCTATTAATCACAGAGTCTCAGAATACATTTTGTTAACTTGGACAAAGATGATCACGCCAAATGAAACAAACGTACTCATTCTCTTCCAATCACAGAGTCTTTTCTAATGTGTATTAGAGTTATCTCTGTAGACTAGAACCACAATGTAAAGATCTTAAGAAGAAACACATTCTGTTAACTAGTACAATCAAAGATGTTCACGCGAAATGAAACAAACGTACTCATTCTCTTCTAATCACACAGTCCTTTCTAATGTGTATTATTGTTATCTCTGTAAACTAGAACAGCAACGAAAGAACTTAAGAAGAAACACATTGTGTTTAACAAACAAAGACTTCACGCCAAATGAAACAAACGTGCTATTATTCGCTTCTAATCACAGAGTCTCAGAACACATTGTGTTAACTTGGACAAAGTGACACTCAGAAAGAACAAACGTAACCATTGCTCTCTAATCACAGAGTCTACCTTCTAATCACAGAGTCTTTTATAATGTGTATTAAAGTTATCTCCCGTAAACTAGAACCACAATGTAAAGATCTTAAGAAGAAACACAATTGTGTTAACATTTACAAACAAGATGTTCACGCCAAAATTTAAACAAACGTAATATTCATTTCTAATTACAGAGTCTCTTGTAAATTTAGAGTTATTCCCCTCGTAAACTAGACAGCAACGAAAAAACTTAGAAGAAACACATTGTGTTAACAAACAAAGACGTTCACTGCCAATTGAAACAAACGTGCTTTTTCGTCTTCTAATCACAGAGTCTCGAACACATTGTTTAACTTGGACAAAGATGTTCACGCCAAATGAAGCAAACGTACTCATTCTCTTCTAATCACAGAGTCTTTCTAATGTGTATAGAGTTATCTCTTATACGAACCGCAATGTAAAGATCTTAAGAAACACATTCTGTTAACTTGTACAAACAAAGATGTTTACAGCCAATTGAAACAAACGTACTCATTCTCTTCTAATACAGAGTCTTTTCTAATTCCTATTAGAGTTATCTCTGTAAACTAGAACCCGCAATGAAAGAACTTAAGAAGAAACACATTGTGTTAACAAGTACAAACAAAGAGTTCACGCCAAATGAAACAAACCGTCTCTATCGCTTTAATCACAGAGTCTTCAGAACACATTTTGTTAAAAACCTTGACAAAGATGATCACGCCAAATGAAACAAACGTACTCATTCTCTTCTAATCACAGAGTCTTTTGTAAAGTGTATTAGAGTTCTCTGTAAACTAGAACCACAATGTAAAGAACTTAAGAAGAAACACATTGTGTTAACTAGTACAAACAAAGTGTTCACGCCAAATGAAACAAACGTACTCATTCTCTTCTAATCACAGAGTCTTTTCTAATGGTATTAGAGTTATCTCGGAAACTAGAACAGCAAGAAAGAACTTAAGAAGAAACACATTGTGTTAACTAGTACAAACAAAGATGTCACGCCAAATGAAACAAACGTAAATCATGTTTCTAATCACAGAGTCTTTCTAATGTGTATTAAGTTATCTCTGTAAATTAGAACAGCAACGAAGAACTTAAGAAGAAACACATTGTGTTAAACAAACAAAGAGTTCACGCCAAATGAACAAACGGCTTAATCGCTTTAATCAAGATCTCGAAACACATGTGTTATGAAACAAATCAGTATAAAAAAATTACCATTCCTTCTAATCACAGAGTCTTTTGTAATGCGTATTAGAGTTGTCTCTGTAAACTAGAACCGCAATGAAAGAACTTAAGAAGAAACACATTGTGTTAACTAGTACAAACAAAGATGTTCACGCCAAATGAAACAAACGTACTCATTCTCTTCTAATCACAGAGTCTTTCTAATGTGTATTAGAGTTATCTCGGTAACTAGAACAGCAACGAAAGAACTTAAGAAGAAACACATTGTGTTAACAAAGAAAGACGTTCACCCCAAATGAAACAAACGTGCTTATTCGCTTCTAATCACAGAGTCTCAGAACACATTGTGTTAACTTGGACAAAGATGATCACGCCAAATGAAACAAACGTACTCATTCTCTTCTAATCACAGAGTCTTTTGTAATGCGTATTAGAGTTGTCTCTGTAAACTACAGCAAATGTAAAGAACTTAAGAGAAACAGATTGTGTTAACTAGTACAAACAAAGATATTCACGCCAAAAAAACAAACGTACTCATTCTCTTCTTAATCACAGAGTCTTTTCTAATGTGTATTAGAGTTATCTCTGTAAACTAGAACAGCAACGAAAGAACTTAAGAAGAAACACATTGTGTTAACAAGTACAACCAAAGATGTTCACGCCAAATGAAACAAACGTACTCATTCTCTTCTAATCACAGAGTCTTTTCTAATGTGTATTAGAGTTATCTCTGTAAACTGGAACCACAATGCAAAGATCTTAAGAAGAAACACATTGTGTTACCTAGTAAAACAAAGATGTTCACGCCAAATGAAAGAAAGTACTCATTCTCTTCTAATCACAGAGTGTTTTGTAATGCGTATTAGAGTTATCTTGGTAACTAGAACAGCAACGAAAGAACTTAAGAAGAAACACATTGTGTTACCAAACAAAGAGGTTCACGCCAAATGAAACAAACGTGCTTATTCGCTTCTAATCACAGAGTCTCAGAACACATTGTGTTAACTTGGACAAAGATGATCACGCCAAATGAAACAAAAGTACTAAACAAACTTACTCATTCTCTTCTAATCACAGTGTCTTTTGTAATGCTTATTAGAGTTGTCTCTGTAAACTAGAACCACAATGTAAAGAACTTAAGGAGAAACACATTGTGTTAACTACCACAAACAAAGGTGTTCACGCCAAATGAAACAAACGTACTCATTCCCTTCTAATCACAGAGTCTTTTCTAATGTGTATTAGAGTTATCTCTGTAAACTGGAACCACAATGTAAAGATCTAACGAAGAAACACATTCTGTTAACTAGTACAAACAAAGATATTCACGCCAAATGAAACAAACGTAACTCATTTTCTTCTAATCACCGAGTCTTTTCTAATGTGGATGAGAGTTATCTCGGTAACTAGAACAGCAATGAAAGAACTTAAGAAGAAACACATTGTGTTAACAAACAAAGACGTTCACCCCAAATGAAACAGACCTAATTATTCGCTTCTAATCACAGTCTCAGAACACATTGTGTTAACTTGGACAAAGATGATCACGCCAAATGAAACAAACGTACTCATTCTCTTCTAATCACAGAGTCTTTTGTAATGCGTATCAGAGTCGTCTCTGTAAAATAGAACCACAATGTAAACAAACGTAAGGAGAAAACACATTGTCTTAACTAGTACAAACAAAAATGTACACGCCAAATGAAACAAACGTACTCATTCTCTTCTAATCACATTGTCTTTTCTAATTTATATTAGAGTTATCTCTGTAAACTAGAACCACAATGTAAAGATCTTAAGAAGAAACACATTGTTTTAACTAGTACAAACAAAGATGTCCACGCCAATTGAAACAGACGTATATATTCAGTTCTAATTACAGAGTCTCTTGTAATTCCTTTTCGAGTTATCTCTGTAAACTAGAACAGCAACGAAAGAACTTAAGAAGAAACACATTGTGTTAACAACTACAAACAAAGAGGTTCACGCCAAATGAAACAATCGTGCTTATTCGCTTCTAATCACACAGTCTCAGAACACATTGTGTTAACTTGGACAAAGATGATCACGCCAAATGAAACAAACGTACTAAACAAACGTACTCATTCTCTTCTAATCACAGATTCTTTTGTAATGCATATCAGAGTTGTCTCTGTAAAATAGAACCACAATGTGAACAACGTAAGAAGTTAACGTAAGTTAACTAGTACAAACAAAGATGTTCACGCCAAATGAAACAAACGTACTCATTCTCTTCTACTCACAGTGTCTTTTCTAATTTGTATTAGAGTTATGTCTGTGAACTAGAACCACAATGTAAAGATCTTAAGAAGAAACACATTGTTTCAACTAGTACAAACAAAGATGTCCACGCCAATTGAAACAGACGTATATATTCAGTTCTAATTACAGAGTCTCTTGTAATTCCTAATAGAGTTCTCTCTGTAAACTAGAACAGCAAGGAAAGAACTTAAGAAGAAACACATTGTGTTAACAACTACAAACAAAGAGGTTCATGCCAAATGAAACAAACGTGCGTATTCGCATCTAATCACACAGTCTCAGAACACATTCTGTTAACTTGGACAAAGATGATCACGCCAAATGAAACAAAAGTACTAAACAAACGTACTCATTCTCTTCTAATCACAGAGTCTTTTGTAATGCGTATTAGAGTTGTCTCTGTAAACAAGAACCACAATGTACAGAACTTTAGAAGAAACACATTGTGTTAACTAGCACAAACAAAGAGGTTCACGCCAAATGAAACAAACGTACTCATTCTGTTCTAATCACAGAGTCTTTTCTAATGTGTATTAGAGTTATCTCTGTAAACTAGGACCACAATGTAAAGATCTTAAGAAGAAAAACATTGTGTTAACTAGTACAAACAATGATTTTCACGCAAATGAACAAACGTAATAATTCTCCTTCTAATCACAGAGTCTTTTCTAATGTGATTAGAGTTCTCCTCTGTAACTAGAACAGCAACGAAGAACTTCAGAAGAAACACATTGTGTTAACAAACAAACGTTCACGGCAATGAACAAACGTGCTTATTCGCTTCTAATCACAGATTCTCTGAACACATTGTGTTAACTTGGACAAAGATGTTCACGCCAAATGAAGGAAACGTACTCATTCTCTTCTCATCACAGAGTCTTTTCTAATGTGTATTAGAGTTATCTCTGTAACACGCACCACAATGTAAGAACTTAAGAAGAAGCACATTGTGTTAACTTGTACTAACAAAGATGTCCATGCCAATTGAAACAGACTTATATATTCAGTTCTAATTACAGAGTCTCTTGTAATTCCTATTAGAGTTATCTCTGTAAACTAGAACTGCAATGAAAGAACGTAAGAAGAAACACATTGTGTTAACAAGTACAAACAAAGACGTTCACGCCAAATGAAACAAACGTGCTTATTCGCTTCTAATCACAGAGTCTCAGAACACATTGTGTTAACTTGGACAAAGATGATCACGCCAAATGAAACAACCGTACTCATTCTCTTCTAATCACAGAGTCTTTTGTAGTGCATATTAGAGTTGCCTCTGTAAACGAGAACCACAATGAACAGAACTTAAGAAGAAACACATTGTGTTAACTAGTAAAAGCAAAGGTGATCACGCCAAATGAAGCAAACGTACTCATTCCCTTCTAATCACAGAGTCTTTTCTAATGGTTATTAGAGGTCTCTCTGTAAACTATAACAGCAACGAAAGAACTTGAGAAGAAACACATTGTGTTAACTAGTACAAACAAAGATGTTCACGCCAAATGAAACAAACGTACTCATTGTTTTCTAATCACAGAGTATTTTCGAATGTGTATTAGAGTTATATCTGTAAATTAGAACAGCAACGAAGGAACTTAAGAAGGAACACATTGTGTTAACAAGTACAAACAAAGAAGTTCACGCCAAATGAAACAAACGTGCTTAATCGCTTCTAATCACAGAGTCTCAGAACACATTGTGTTAACTTGGACAAAGAAGATCACGCCAAATGACACAAAGGTACTCATTCTCTTCTAATCACAGAGTCTTTTGTAATGCGTATTAGAGTTGTCTCTGTACAATAGAACCACAATGTAAAGAACTTAAGGAGAAACACATTGTGTTAACTAGTACAAAGAAAGATATTCACGCCAAATGAAACAAACGTACTCATTCTCTTCTAATCACAGAGTCTTTTCTAATGTGTATTAGAGTTATCTCTATAAAATGGAACCGCAATGTAAAGATCTTAAGAAGAAACACATTCTGTTAACTAGTATAAACAAAGATGTTCAGGCCAAATGAAACAAACGTACTCATTCTCTTCTAATCACAGAGTCTTTTATAATGTGTATTAGAGTTATCTCTGTAAACTAGAACAGCAACGAAAGAACTTAAGAAGAAACACATTGTGTTAACAAACAAAGACGTTCACGCCAAATGAAACAAACGTACTCATTCTCTTCTAATCACAGAGTCTTTTCTAATGTGTATTAGAGTTATCTCTGTAAACTGGAACCACAATGTAAAGATGTAATGAAGAAACACATTCTGTTAACTAGTACAAACAAAGATGTTCATGCCAAATGAAACAAACCTACTCATTCTCTTCTAATCACAGAGTCTTTTCTAATGTGTATTAGAGTTATCTCGGTAACTGGAACAGCAACGAAAGAACTTAAGAAGAAACACATTGTGTTAACAAAGAAAGACGTTCACCCCAAATGAAACAAACGTGCTTATTCGCTTCTAATCACAGAGTCTCAGAACACATTGTGTTAACTTGGACAAAGATGATCACGCCAAATGAAACAAACGTACTCATTCTCTTCTAATCACAGAGTCTTTTGTAATGCGTATTAGTGTTGTCTCTGTAAACTACAGCCACAATGTAAAGAACTTAAGGAGAAACAGATTGTGTTAACTAGTACAAACAAAGATATTCACGCCAAAAGAAACAAACGTACTCATTCTCTTCTTATCACAGAGTCTTTTCTAATCTGTATTAGAGTTATCTCTGTAAACTAGAACAGCAACGAAAGAACTTAAGAAGAAACACATTGTGTTAACAAGTACAACCAAATATGTTCACGCCAAATGAAACAAACGTACTCATTCTCTTCTAATCACAGAGTCTTTTCTAATGTGTATTAGAGTTATCTCTGTAAACTAGAACCACAATGTAAAGATCTTAAGAAGAAACACATTCTGTTAACTAGTAGAAACAAAGATGTTCACGCCAAATGAAAGAAATGTACTCATTCTCTTCTAATCACAGAGTGTTTTGTAATGCGTATTAGAGTTATCTTGGTAACTAGAACAGCAACGAAAGAACTTAAGAAGAAACACATTGTGTTACCAAACAAAGAGGTTCACGCCAAATGAAACAAACGTCTTCTTTCGCTCTAATCCCAGAGTCTCAGAACACATTGTGTTAACTTGGACAAAGATGATCACGCCAAATGAAACAAAAGTACTAAACAAACTTACTCATTCTCTTCTAATCACAGTGTCTTTTGTAATGCTTATTAGAGTTGTCTCTGTAAACTAGAACCACAATGTAAAGAACTTAAGGAGAAACACATTGTGTTAACTACAACAACAAAGGTGTTCACGCCAAATGAAAAAACGTACTCATTCCCTTCTTAATCAAGAGTCTTTTCTAATGTGTATTAGAGTTATCTCTGTAAACTGGAACCACAATGTAAAGATCTAACGAAGAAACACATTCTGTTAACTAGTACAAACAAAGATATTCACGCCAAATGAAACAAACGTACTCATTTCTTCTAATCACCGAGTCTTTTCTAATGTGTATGAGAGTTATCTCGGTAACTAGAACAGCAATGGAAGAACTTAAGAAGAAACACATTGTGTTAACAAACAAAGACGTTCACCCCAAATGAAACAAACCTAATTATTCGCTTCTAATCACAGTCTCAGAACACATTGTGTTAACTTGGACAAAGATGATCACGCCAAATGAAACAAACGTACTCATTCTCTTCTAATCACAGAGTCTTTTGTAATGCGTATCAGAGTTGTCTCTGTAAAATAGAACCACAATGTAAACAACGTAAGGAGAAACACATTGTCTTAACTAGTACAAACAAAAATGTACACGCCAAATGAAACAAACGTACTCATTCTCTTCTAATCACATTGTCTTTTCTAATTTATATTAGAGGTATCTCTGTAAACTAGAACCACAATGTAAAGATCTTAAGAAGAAACACATTGTTTTAACTAGTACAAACAAAGATGTCCACGCCAATTGAAACAGACGTATATATTCAGTTCTAATTACAGAGTCTCTTGTAATTCCTTTTCGAGTTATCTCTGTAAACTAGACAGCAACGAAAGAACTTAAGAAGAAACACATTGTGTTAAACATACAAAAGACGGTTCACGCCCAAATGAAACAAACGTGCTTATTCGCGTCTAATCACACAGTCTCAGAAACACATTGTGTAACTTGGACAAAGATGATCACGCCAAATGAAAACGAAACGTACTCATTCTCTTATAATCACAGATTCCTTTTGTAATGCATATCAGAGTTGTCTCTGTAAAATAGAACCACAATGTGAACAACGTAAGGAGAAGTACACGTGTGTTAACTAGTACAAACAAAGATGTTCACTGCCAAATGAAACAAACGTACTCATTCTCTTCTACTCACAGTGTCTTTTCTAATTTGTATTAGAGTTATGTCGTGAAACTAGAACCACAATGTAAAGAACTTAAGAAGAAACACATTGTTTAACTAGTACAAACAAAGATGTCCACGCCAATTGAAACAGACGTATATATTCAGTTCTAATTACAGAGTCTCTTGTAATTCCTAATAGAGTTCTCTCTGTAAACTAGAACAGCAACGGAAAGAACTTAAGAAGAAACACATTGTGTTAACAACTACAAACAAAGAGGTTCATGCCAAATGAAACAAACGTACTCATTCTCTTCTAATCACAGAGTCTTTTGTAATGCGTATTAGAGTTGTCTCTGTAAACGAGAACCACAATGTACAGAACTTAAGAAGAAACACATTGTGTTAACTAGTACAAACAAAGATGTTCACGCCAAATGAAACAAACGTACTCATTCTCTCCTAATCACAGGGTCTTTTCTAATATGCATTAGAGTTAACTGTGTAAACTAGAACCACAATGTAACGATCTTAAGAAGAAACACATTGTGTTAACTTGTACAAACAAAGATGTTCACGCTAAATGAAGGAAACGTACTCATTCTCTTCTAATCACAGAGTCTTTTCTAATGTGTATTAGAGTTATCTCTGTAAACTAGAACAGCAACGAAAGAACTTAAGAAGAAACACATTGTGTTAACAAGTACAAACAAAGACGTTCACGACAAATGAAACAAACGTGCTTATTGGCTTCTAATCACAGAGTCTCAGAACCATTGTGTTAACTTGGACAAAGATGATCACGCCAAATGAAACAAACGTACTCATTCTCCTCTAATCACAGAGTCTTTTCCAACGTGTATTAGAGTTATCTCTGTAAACTGGAACCGCAATGTAAAGATGTTAAGAAGAAACACATTCTGTTAAATAGTACAAACAAAGATGTTCACGCCAAATGAAACAAACGTACTCATTCTCTTCTAATCACAGAGTCTTTTATAATGTGTATTAGAGTTATCTCTGTAATCTAGAACAGCACCGAAAGGACTTAAGAAGAAACACATTGTGTTAACAAACAAAGACGTTCACAGCCAAATGAAACAAACGTGCTTATTCGCTTCTAATCACAGAGTCTCAGAACACATTGTGTTAACTTGGAAAAGATGATCACGCCAAATGAAAAAACGTACTCATTCTCCTCCAATCACAGAGTCTTTTGTAATGCGTATTAGAGTTGTCTCTGTAAACGAGAACCACAATGTGCAGAACTTAAGAAGAAACACATTGTGTTAACTAGTACAAACAAAGATGTTCACGCCTCATGAAACAAACGTACTCATTCTCTTCTAATAACAGAGTCTTTTCTAATGTGTATTAGAGTTAACTCTGTAACCTAGAACCACAATGTAAAGATCTTAAGAAGTAACACATTGTGTTAACTAGTACAAACGAAGATGTTCACGCCAAATGAAGGAAACGTACTCATTCTCTTCTAATCACAGTGTCTTTTCTAATGTGTATTTGAGTTATCTCTGTAAACCTGAACCACAAAGTAAAGAAATTAAGAAGAAACAAATTGTGTTAACTTGTACAAACAAAGATGTCCACGCCAGTTGAAACAAACGTATATATTCAGTTCTAATTAGAGTCTCTTGTAATTCCTATTAGAATTATCTCTGTAAACTAGAATAGCAACGAAAGAACTTAAGAAGAAACACATTGTGTTAACAAGTACAAACAAAGACGTTCACGCCAAATGAAACAAACGTGCTTATTCGCTCCTAATCACACAGTCTCAGAACACATTGTGTTAACTTGGACAAAGATGATCACGCCAAATGAAACAAACGTACTCATTCTCTTCTAATCACAGAGTCTTTTGTAATGTGTATTAGAGTTGTCTCTGTAAAATAGAACCACAATGTAAAGAACTTAAGGAGAAACACATTGTGGTAAATAGTACAAAGAAATATGTTCACAGCCAAATGAAAACAAACGTACTCATTCTCTTCTAATCACAGAGTCTTTTGTAATGCGTATCTAGAGTTGTCTCTGTAAACGAGAACCACAATGTACAAGAACATAAGAAGAAACACATTGTTTTAACTAGTACAAACAAAGATGTTCACGCCAAATGAAATAAACGTACTCATTCTCTTCTAATCACAGAGTCTTTTCAAATGTGTATTAGAGTTATCTCTGTAAACCAGAACCATAATGTAGAGAACTTCAGAAGAAACACATTGTGTTAACTTGTACAAACAAAGATGTCCACGCCAATTGAAACAAACGTATATATTCAGTTCTAATTACAGAGTCTCTTGTAATTCCTATTAGAGTTATCTCTGTAAACTAGAACAGCAACGAAAGAACTTAAGAAGAAACACATTGTGTTAACAAGTACAAACAAAGACGTTCACGCCAAATGATACAAAAGTGCTTATTGGCTTCTGATCACAGAGTCTCAGAACACATTGTGTTAACTTGACAACGATGATCATGCCCAAATGAAACAACGTACTCATTCTCTTCTAATCACAGAGTCTTTTGTAATGCTATTAGAGTTGTCTCTGTAATCAAAACCACAATGTAAAGTACTTAAAGAAACCACATTTGTGTTAAACTAGTACAAACAAAGATGTTCCCACCAAATGAAACAAACGTACTCATTCTCTTCTAATCACAGTCTTTTCTAATGTGTATTAGAGTTATCTCTGTAACCGAACCGCAATGTAAAGATCTTAAGAAGAACCACATTCTGTAAACTAGTACAAACAAAGATGTTCCCGCCAAATGAAACAAACGTACTCATTCTCTTCTAATCACAGAGTCTTTTCTAATGTGTATTAGAGTTATCTCTATAAACTAGGACAGCAGCAAAAGAACTTATTAAGAAACACATTGCGTTCAAAAACAAAGAAGTTCACGACAAATGAAACTTGGTTATTCGCTTCTAATCACAGAGTCTCAGAACACATTGTGTTAACTTGGACAAAGATGATCACACCAAATGAAACAAACGTACCCATTCTCTTCTAATCACAGAGTCTTTTGTAATGCGTATTAGAGTTGTCTCAGTAAACTAGAACCACAATGTAAAGAACTTAAGGAGAAACACATTGTGTTAACTAGTACAAACAAAGATGTTCACGCCAAATGAAACAAAAATACTCATTCTCTTCAAATCACAGTCTCTTCTAATGTGTATTAGAATTATCTCTGTAAACCGGAACCGCAATGTAAAGATCTTAAGAAGAACCACATTCTGTAAACTAGTACAAACAAAGATGTTCCCGCCAAATGAAACAAACGTACTCATTCTCTTCTAATCACAGAGTCTTTTCTAATGTGTATTAGAGTTATCTCGATAACTAGGACAGCAGCGAAAGAACTTATTAAGAAACACATTGTGTTCAAAAACAAAGAAGTTCACGACAAATGAAACAAACGTGGTTATTCGCTTCTAATCACAGAGTCTCAGAACACATTGTGTTAACTTGGACAAAGATGATCACGCCAAATGAAACAAACGTACTCATTCTCTTCTAATCACAGAGTCTTTTCTAATGTGCATTAGCGTTATCTCGGTAAACTAGAACTACAATGTAAAGATCTTAAGAAGAAACACATTCTGTTAACTAGTAGAAACAAAGATGTTCACGACAAATGAAAGAAATGCACTCATTCTCTTCTAATCACAGAGTCTTTTGTAATGCGTATTAGAGTTGTCTCTGTAAACGAGAACCGCAATGTAAAGATCTTAGGAAGAAACACATTGTGTTAACCAGAACAAACAAAGATGTTCACGTCAAATGAAACTAACGTACTCATTCTCATCTAATCACAGAGTCTTTTCTAATGTGTATTAGAGTTATCTCTGTAAACTGGAACCACAATGTAAAGATTTAACGAAGAAACACATTCTGTTAACTAGTACAAACAAAGATGTTCACGCCAAATGAAAGAAACGTACTCATCCTCTTCTAATCACAGAGTCCTTTCTAATGTGTATTAGAGTTATCTCGGTAAGTAGAACAGCAACGAAAGAACTTAAGAATAAACACATGGTGTTAACAAACAAAGACGTTCACCCCAAATGAAACAAACTTGCTTATTCACTTCTAATCACAGTCTCAGAACACATTGTGTTAACTTGGACAAAGATGATCACGCCAAATGAAACAAACGTACTCATGCTCTTCTAATCACAGAGTCTTTTGTAATGCGTATTAGAGTTGTCTCTGTAAACTAGAACCACAATGTAAAGATCTTAAGGAGAAACACATTGTATTAACTAGTACAAACAAAGATGTTCACGCCAAATGAAACAAACTACTCATTCCCTTCTAATCACAGAGTGTTTTGTAATGCGTATTAGATTTGTCTCTGTAAACGAGAACCGCAATGTAAAGATCGTAAGAAGAAACACATTGTGTTAACCAGTACAAACAAAGATGTTCACGCCAAATGAAAGAAACGTAGTCATTCACTTCTAATCACTCAGCCTTTTCTGATGTGTATTAGAGTTGTCTTTGTAAACGGGAACCACAATGTAAAGATGTATTGAAGAAACACATTCTGTTAACTAGTACAAACAAAGATGTTCACGCCAAATGAAACAAACGTGCTCATTCTCTTCCAATCAAAGAGTCTTTTCTAATGTGTATTAGAGTTATCTCGGTAACTAGAACAGCAACGAAAGAACTTAAGAAGAAACACATTGTGTTAACAAACAAAGATGTTCACCCCAAATGAAACAAACGTGCTTATTCGCTTCTAATCAGTCTCAGAAAACATTGTGTTAACTTGGACAAAGATGAATCACGCCAAATGAAACAAACGTACTCATTCTCTTCTAATCACAGAGTCTTTTGTAATGTCGTATTAGAGTTATCTCTGTAAATTAACAACCACAATATAAAGAACTTAAGGAGAAACACATTGTTTAACTAGTACAAAGAAAGATGTTCACCCCCAAAAGAAACAAACATACTCATCTCTTCTAATCACAGTGTCTTTTCTAATGAGTATTAGAGTTATCTCTGTAAACTAGAACCACAATGTAAAAGGGTCTTAGAAGAAACACATTCTGTTAACTAGTACAAACAAAGATGTTCACGCCAAATGAAACAAACGTACTCATTCTGTTCTTATCATAGAGTCTTTTCTAATGTGTATAGAGTTATCTCTGTAAACTAGAACACAACGAAAGAACTTAAGAAGAAACACATTGTGTTAACAAGTACAAACAAATATGTTCACGCCAAATGAAACAAACGTACTCATTCTCTCTAAAACACAGAGTCTTTTCTAATGTGTATTAGAGTTATCTCTGTAAACTAGAACCACAATGTAAAGAACTTAAGAAGAAACAACATTCTGTTACCTAGTAGAAACCCAAAAATTTCACGGCAAATGAAAGAAACGTATTTATGACTTCTAATCACAGAGACTTTTTTCTAATGTGTATTAGAGTTATCTCTGTAAACTAGGACCACAATGTAAAGATCTTAAGAAGAAAAACATTGTGTTATCTAGTACAAACAATGATTTTCACGCCAAATGAAACAAACGTAATAATTCTCTTCTAATCACAGAGTCTTTTCTAATGTGTATTAGAGTTCTCTCTGTAAACTAGAACAGCAACGAAGAACTTCAGAAGAAACACATTGTGTTAACAAACAAACGTTCACGGCAATTGAAACAAACGTGCTTATTCGCTTCTAATCACAGATTCTCTGAACACATTGTGTTAACTTGGACAAAGATGTTCACGCCAAATGAAGGAAACGTACTCATTCTCTTCTCATCACAGAGTCTTTCCTAATGTGTATTAGAGTTATCTCTGTAAACCAGAACCACAATGTAAAGAACTTAAGAAGAAGCACATTGTGTTAACTTGTACTAACAAAGATGTCCATGCCAATTGAAACAGACTTATATATTCAGTTCTAATTACAGAGTCTCTTGTAATTCCTATTAGAGTTATCTCTGTAAACTAGAACAGCAACGAAAGAACTTAAGAAGAAACACATTGTGTTAACAACTACAAACAAAGAGGTTCATGCCAAAGGAAACAAACGTGCTTATTCGCTTCTAATCACACAGTCTCAGAACACATTGTGTTAACATGGACCAAGATGATCACGCCAAATGAAACAAAAGTACTAAACAAACGTACTCATTCTCTTCTAATCACAGAGTCTTTTGTAATGCGTATCAGAGTTGTCTCTGCAAAAGAGAACCACAATGTAAACAACGTAAGGAGAAACACATTGTGTTAACTAGTACAAACAAAGATGTTCACGCCAAATCACACAAACGTACTCATTCTCTTCTAATCACAGAGTCTTTTCTAATGTGTATTAGAGTTATCTCTGTAAACTAGAACCACAATGTAAAAATCTTAAGAAGAAACACATTGTTTTAACTAGAACAAACAAAGATGTCTACTCCAATTTAAACAGACGTATATATTCAGTTCTAATTACAGAGTCTCTTGTAATTCCTATTAGAGTTATCTCTGTAAACTAGAACAGCAACGAAAGAACTTAAGAAGAAACACATTGTGTTAACAACTACAAACAAAGAGGTTCATGCCAAAGGAAACAAACGTGCTTATTCGCTTCTAATCACACAGTCTCAGAACACATTGTGTTAACATGGACCAAGATGATCACGCCAAATGAAACAAAAGTACTAAACAAACGTACTCATTCTCTTCTAATCACAGAGTCTTTTGTAATGCGTATTAGAGTTGTCTCTGTAAACTAGAACCACAATGTAAAGAACTTAAGGAGAAACACATTGTGTTAACTAGTACAAACAAGATGTCACGCAAATGAAGGAAACGTACTCATTCTCTTCTAATCACAGAGTCTTTTCTAATGTGTATTAGAGTTATCTTTGTAAACTAGAACAGCAACGAAAGAACTTAAGAAGAAACACATTGTGTTAACAAACAAAGAAGTTCACGCCAAATGAAACAAACATGCTTATTCGCTTCTAATCACAGTCTCAGAACACATTTTGTTAACTTGGACAAAGATGATCACGCCAAATGAAACAAACGTACTCATTCTCTCCTTATCACAGAGTCTTTTCTAATGTGTATTAGAGTTATCTCTGTAAACTAGAACAGCAACGAAAGAACTTAAGAAGAAACACATTTTGTTAACAAGTACAAACAAATATGTTCACGCCAAATGAAACAAACGTACTCATTCTCTTCTAATCACAGAGTCTTTTCTAATGTGTATTAGAGTTATCTCTGTAAACTAGAACCACAATGTAAAGATCTTAAGAAGAAACACATTGTGTTAACCAGTACAAACAACGATGTTCACGCCAAATGAAAGAACCGTACTCATTCTCTTCTAATCACAGAGTGTTTTGTAATGCATATTAGAGTTGTCTCTGTAAACGAGAACCGCAATGTAAAGATCTTAAGAAGAAACACATTGTGTTCACCAGTACAAACAAAGATGTTCCCGCCAAATGAAAGAAAGGTAGTCATTCACTTCTAATCACAGAGCCTTTTCTGATGTGTATTTGAGTTATCTCTGTAAACTGGAACCACAATGTAAAGATGTAATGAAGAAACACATTCTGTTAACTAGTGCAAACAAAGATGTTCACGCCAAATGAAACAAACGTACTCATTCCCTTCTAATCACAGAGTCTTCTCTAATGTGTATTAGAGTTATCTCGGTAACTAGAACAGCAACGAAAGAACTTAAGAAGAAACACATTGTGTTAACAACTACAAACAAAGAGGTTCATGCCAAGGAAACAAACGTGCTTATTCGCTTCTAATCACACAGTCTCAGAACACATTGTGTTAACATGGACAAAGATGATCACGCCAAATGAAACAAAAGTACTAAACAAACGTACTCATTCTCTTCTAATCACAGAGTCTTTTGTAATGCGTATTAGAGTTGTCTCTGTAAACTAGAACCACAATGTAAAGAACTTAAGGAGAAACACATTGTGTTAACTACTACAAACAAAGATGTTCACGCCAAATAAGGAAACGTACCATTCTCTTCTAATCACAGAGTTTTTTTTCTAATGTGTAAAATTAGAGTTATCTTTGTAAACTAAACAGCAAAAGAAAGAACTTAAGAAGAAACCATTGTGTTAACAAACAAAGAAGTTCACCCCCCAAATGAAACAAACGTGCTTTTTTCACTTTTTAATCACAGGTCTCAGAACACATCGTGTTAACTTGCCAAAGATGAATCACGACAAATGAAACAAACGTCTCATTCCCTTCTAATCACAGAGTCTTTTGTAATTTCGTATTAAGTTTTTTCTCTCTAAACACAACCACAATGTAAAGAACTTTAAAGGAGAAACACATTGGTAACACTACAAACAAAGATTTCACGCCAAATGAAACAAACGTACTCTCTCTTTTAATCACAGGTCATTTCTAAGGTATTAGAGGTACTCGTAAACTAGAACCACAAAGTAAGATCTTAAGGAAGAAAACATTCTGTTAACTAGTACAAACAAAGATGTTCACTCCCATAAAACAAACGTACTCATCCCCTCTTATCACAGAAACTTTTTCTATGTTATTAGAGTTTAAACTCTGAAACTAGAACACAACGAAAGAACTTAAAAAAGAAACACATTGTGTTAACAAGTAACAAACAAATACATCACGCCAAATGAAACAAACGTACTCATTCTCTTCTAAACACAGAGCCCCTTTTTTGGGTGTTATTTGAGTTACTCGTAAACTGGAACCACAATGTAAAGATGGGAATGAAAAAACACATTCTTTAAACTAGTACAAACAAAGATGTCACGGCCCCAAAAGAAACAAACGTACTCATCTCCCCTTCTAATCACCAGTCTTTTCTAATGTGTATTAGAGTTAACCGCTAACTAGAACCAACGAAAGAACTTTGGAAGAAACCATTGTGTTACAAACAAAGAAGTTCACGCCAATGAAACAAACGTGGCTAATCGCTTCAATCACAGAGTCTCAAAACACATGTGTTAAACTGGACAAAATGATCACGCCAAATGAAAAAAAACGTACTCCCTTCTTTCTAATCACTGTGTCTTTTGTAAATGCGTTTTTAGAGTTGTTTTTCTGCAAACTAGAAACACAATTAAAAACTAAAGGAGAAACACATTGTGTTAACTAGCACAAACAATGTTTACGCCCAAAAGAAACAAACGACTCATTCTCTTCTAATCACAGAGCTTTTCTAATGTGTATTGAGTTATCACTGTAAACTAGAACCACAATGTAAAGATTGTAAGAAGAAAATCATTCTGTTACTAGTACAAACAAAGATGTTCACGCCAAATGAAACAAAAAGTACTGATTCTTTTCTAATCACAGACTTTTCTAATGTGTATTAGAGTTATCTCTGTAAAACTAAAGAGCACAAAGAACGTAGGAAGAAACACATTGTGGGTTTAAAAAACAAGGAAGTTCACCCAAATGAAACAAACGTGCTTATTCGCTTCTAATCACAGTCCTCAGAACACATGTGTTAACTTGGCCAAAGATGATCACGTCAAAGAAACAAACAACCCCATTCCCCTTTTAATCACAGAGTTTTTTTTAATGCGTATTAAGTTGTCTCTGTAAAAGAGAACCGCAATGTAAAGATCTTAAGAAGAAACAAAATTGTGTTAACCAGAAAAAACAAAGTGTTCTCCCAAATTAACAACTCTCATTCTCCCTAATCACAGAGTCTTTTCTAATGTGTGTTAGAGTTTTCTCTGTAAACTGGAACCACAATGTAAAGACTAACGAAGAAACACATTCCCGTTTTTTTAGTACAAACAAAAATGTTCACGCCAAATTAAACAAACGTATCATTTTCTTCTAATCACAGATCTTTTCTAATTGTATTAGAGTTATCTCGGTAACTAAAACCAGCAACGAAAGAACTTAAGAAAAACACATTGTGGGTTAACAAACAAAGACTTTCACCCCAAATGAAACAAACATGCTTATTCGCTTCTAAGCACACAGTCTCAAACACATTGTGTTAACATGGACAAAGATGATCACGCCAAATGAAACAAAAGTACTAAACAAACGTACTCATTCTCTTCTAATCACAGAGTCTTTTGTAATGCGTATTAGAGTTTGTCTCTGTAAACTAGAACCACAATGTAAAGACATAAGGAGAAACACATTGTGTTAACTAGTACAAACAAAGATGTTCACGCCAAATGAAACAAACGTACTCATTCTCTTCTAATCACAGAGTCTTTTCTAATGTGTATTAGAGTTATCTTTGTAAACTAGAACAGCAACGAAAGAACTTAAGAAGAAACACATTGTGTTAACAAACAAAGAAGTTCACGCCAAATGAAACAAACGTGCTTATTCACTTCTAATCACAGAGTCTCAGAACACATCGTGTTAACTTGCACAAAGATGATCACGACAAATGAAACAAACGTACTCATTCCCTTCTAATCACAGAGTCTTTTGTAATGCGTATTAGAGTTGTCTCTCTAAACTACAACCACAATGTAAAGAACTTAAGGAGAAACACATTGTGTTAACTACTACAAACAAAGATGTTCACGCCAAATGAAACAAACGTACTCATTCTCTTCTAATCACAGTGTCTTTTCTAATGTGTATTAGAGGTATCTCTGTAAACTAGAACCACAATGTAAGGATCTTAGGAAGAAACACATTCTGTTAACTAGTACAAACAAAGATGTTCACCCCAAATAAAACAAACGTACTCATTCTCTTCTTATCACAGAATCTTTTCTAATGTGTATTAGAGTTATCTCTGTAAACTAGAACAGCAACGAAAGAACTTAAGAAGAAACACATTGTGTGAACAAGTACAAACAAATACGTTCACGCCAAATGAAACAAACGTACTCATTCTCTTCTAATCACAGAGCCTTTTCTGATGTGTATTAGAGTTATCTCTGTAAACTGGAACCACCATGTAAAGATGTAATGAAGAAACACATTCTGTTAACTAGTACAAACAAAGATGTTCACGCCAAATGAAACAAACGTACTCATTCTCTTCTAATCACACAGTCTTTTCTAATGTGTATTAGAGTTATCTCGCTAACTAGAACAGCAACGAAAGAACTTAAGAAGAAACACATTGTGTTAACAAACAAAGAAGTTCACGCCAAATGAAACAAACGTGCTAATTCGCTTTTAATCACAGAGTCTCAGAACACATTGTGTTACTTGGACGAAAGATGATCACGCCAAATGAAAAAAACGTACTCATCTCTTCTAATCACTGTGTCTGTTTGTAATGCGTATTAGAGTTGTTCCTGCAACTAGAACCACAATGTAAAGAACTTTAAGGAGAAACACATTGTGTTAACTAGCACAAACAAAGGTGTTCACGCCAATTGAAACAAACGTACTCATTCTCTTCTAATCACAGAGTCTTTTCTAAAGTGTAGTAGAGTTATCTCCTGTAAACTAGAACCACAATGTAAAGATCTTAAGAAGAAACACATTGTGTTAACCAGTTACAAACAACGATTGTTCAACGCCAAATGAAAGAAACGTACTCATTCCTCTTCTAGATCACAGAGTGGTTTGTAATGCATATTAGAGTTTCTCTGTAAACGAGAACCGCAATGTAAAGATCTTAAGAAGAAACACATTGTGTTCACGTACAAACAAAGATGTTTCCCGCCAAATGAAAGAAAGTAGTCATTCACTCTAACACAGAGCCTTTTCGATGTTATTTGAGTTATCTCTGTAACTGGAACCACAAGTAAAGATGTAATGAAGAAACACATTCTGTTAACTAGTGCAAAAAAAGATGTTCACAGCCAAATGAAACAAACGTACTCATTCCTTTCTAATCACAGAGTCTTCTTCCTAATGTATTAGAGTTATCTCGTAACTAGAAACAGCAACGAAAGAACTAAGAAGAAACACATGTTTAACAACTAAAACAAAGAGGTTCATGCCAAAGGAAACAAACGTGCTCATTCGCTTCTAATCACCAGTCTCAGACACATTGTGTTAACATGGACAAAGATGATCACGCCAAATGAAACAAATGTACTAAACAAACGTACTCATTCTCTTCTAATCACAGATCTTTTGTAATGCGTATTAGAGTTGTCTCTGTAGACTAACCACAATGTAAAGAACTTAAGGAGAAACACATTGTGTGTAACTAGTACAAACAAAGATGTTCACGCGCAAATGAAACAAACGTACTCATTCTCTTCTAATCACACATCTTTTTCTAATGTGTATTAGAGTTATTTCGATAACTAGAACAGCAACGAAAGAACTTAAGAAGAAACACAATGTGTTAACAAACAAAGAAGTTCACGCCAAATGAAACAAACGTGCTTATTCGCTTCTAATCACAGAGTCTCAGAACACATTGTGTTAACTTGGACAAAGATGATCAAGCCAAATGAAAAAACTACTCATTCCTGTCTATCACAGTGCTTTTGTAATGCGTATTAGAGTTGTCTCTGCAAACTAGAACCACAATGTAAAGAACTTAAGGAGAAACACATGTGTTTAACTAGCACAAAAGAGATGTTTTCGCAGCCAAATGAAACAAAGGTACTCATTCTCATCTAATCACAGAGTCTTTTCTAATGTGATAATTAAGTTATCTCTGTAAACTAGAACCACAATGTAAGGATGTAAGAAGAAAAACATTCTGTTAACTAGTACAAACAAAGATGTTCACGCCAAATGAAACAAACGTACTGATTCTCTTCTAATCACAGAGTCTTTTTCTAATGTGTATTAGAGTTATCTCTGTAACTAGAACCCAATGTAAGGAATGTAAGAAGAAAAACATCTGTTAACAGTACAAACAAAGATGTTCCACCAAATGAAAGAAACGGCTTATTGGCTTCTAATCACAGTTTTCCAAACACATTGTATTACTTGACAAAGATGATCACGCCAAAAAGAAAAAAAACGTACTCATTCCTTCTAATCACAGAGTCTTTTGTAATGCTATTAAGTTTTCACTGTAAACAGACCCCCAATGTAAAAATCTTAAGAAGAAAAACATTGTGTTAACCAGTACAATCAAAGATTTCACGCCAAATGAAACAAAATAATCATTCTCTTTTAATCCAGAGTCTTTTCTAATGTGTATTAGAGTTTTCTCTGGAAACTGGAACCACAATGTAAAAAATCTTAACGAAGAAACCATTCTGTTTTAAATTTGTACAAAAAACAAGATGTTCCGCAAATGAAACAAACGTACTCATTCTCTCTAATCACAGATTCTTTTCTAATGTGTATTAGAGTACTCGGTAACAAAACAGCAACGAAAGAACTTAAGAAAAACCATTGTGTTAACAAACAAAGACGTTCCAACCCAAATGAAACAAACAGCTTATTCGCTTCTAATCACAGTCCAGACACATTGTGTTAACTTGGACAAAGATGATCACGCCAAATGAAAAAAACGTACTCATTCCTCCCCTTTTCACAGAGTCTTTTCTAAGTGTATTAGAGTTATCTCTGTAAACTAGAACACAACGAAAAAACTTAAGAAGAACACATTTTGTTAACAAGTTTCAAACCAAAATTCACGCCAAATGAAAAAACGTATCTTTTTCTTCTAATCACAGAGACTTTTCTAATGTTTTATTAGAGTTATCCCGTAAACTAGAACCACAATGTTTAAAATCTTTTAAAAAGAAACCATTGTTTTAAAACCCTTACAAACAACGATGTTCACGCCAATGAAAGAAACGTACTCAATTTTCTTCTAAACACAGAGTGTTTTGTAATCCTTTTTAGAGTTGTCCCCCGTAAACGAGAACCGCAATGTAAAGATCATAAGAAGAAACACATTGTGGTTTACCAGTACAAACATAGATGTTCCCGCCAAATGAAAGAAAGTTTGTCATTCACCCTTTTAATCACAGGCTTTTCGATGGTTTTTGAGTTATCTCTGTAAACTGGAACCACCAGTAAAGATGTAATGAAGAAACACATTCTGTTAACTATGCAAACAAAGATGTTCACCCCAAATGAAACAAACGTACTCATTCCCCTTTTAATCACAGAGTCTTCTCTAAAGTGTAATTTGAGTTTCTGTAACTAGAACAGCAACGAAAGAACTTAAAAGAAACACATTGTTAACAAACTAAGATGTTCCTACCCAAATTTAAACAAAAATGCTTATTTGCTTCTAAACACAGAGTCTCAGAACACATTGTTTTTAACTTGGACAAAGATGATCACGCCAAATGAAACAAACGTACTCATTCTCTTTTAAATCACAGAGTCTTTTCTAATGTGTATTAGAGTTATCCTGTAAACCCAGAAGAGAAACGAAAGAACTTAAAAGAAACACATTGTGTTAACAAAAAAAGAAGTTCACCCAAATGAAACAAACGTGCTTTTCCTTCTAATCACAGAGTCCCCAGAACACATTGTGTTAACTTGGACAAAGATGATTTACGTCAATGAAACAAATGTACTAATTCTCTTCTTATCACAGAATTTTTTCCCCCTAATGGTATTAGAGTTAAACCTGTAAACAGGACAGCAACGAAAAACTTAAGAAGAAACAAAATTGTTTAACAAGTAAAAAACAAATATGTTCACCCAAATGAAAAAAACAAACGTACTCATTCTCTTCGAATCACAGAGTCTTTTCCCAATGGTAAATTTAAATTATCTCTGTGAACAAACCACAATGTAAATATCTTAAGAAGATACACATTCGGGTTTAAATAGTAGAAACAAAGAGTTTACGCCAATGAAAGAAACATGGGTCATTCGCTTCTTAAACACAGAGTGTTTTGTAAAGCGTATTAAATTTTTCTCTGTAACCGAGAACCGCCAAAGTAAAGATCTTAAGAAGAAACACATTGTGTTAAATGTAGGGAAAAAAAGATGGGGTTTCCCCCCCCAAAAGAAAGAACGTATTCCTTCACTTCTAATCACAGAGCCCTTTTTTGGTGTATTAGAGTTTTCTCTTAAACTGGAACCCCAATGTAAAGATGTAATGAAGAAACACATTCGTTAACTAGTACAAACAAAGAAAGTCACGCCCAAAAGAAACAAACTACCATTCTCTACTAATCACAATTCTTTTTCTAATGTGTATTAAAAGTTTTTTCTCTGCAAACTAGGACAGCATCGAAAGAATTTAAGGGAAAAAACACATATGGTTAACAAACAAAGAAGTTCCCGCTAATTGAAAAAAACGGACTTATTCGCTTCTAATCACAGAGTCCAGAAAACATTGGTTAACTTGGACAAAGAGATCACTCAAATGAAATAAGACGTACTCATTTTTTTCTAATCACCGATCTTTTGTAGTGCGATTAGAGTTTTCTCTGTAACGAGAAGCGCAATGTAAAGATCTTAAGAAGAAACACATGTGTTAACCAGAACAAACAAAGAGTTCAAAAGCCAAATGAAACCCACTACTCATCCTCTTCCAATCACAGAGTCCTTTTTCTAATGGTATTTTAAATTACTCGTAAACTGAACCACAATGTAAAGATCTAACGAAAACACGTTCTGTTAAAAAGACAAACAAAGATGTTCACGCCAAAAAAACAAACGTACTAATTCTCTCTAATCATAGAGTCTTTTTTAATGTGTATTAGAGTTTCTTTTAAAACTAGAACAGAAACGAAAGAACTTAAGAAGAAACACCTGGTGTTAACCCAAAAAAGTTCACGCCAAATGAAACAAACGTTCTCATTCCCCTTCTAATCACAGAGTCTCAAACACTTGGTTTAACTTGGACAAAGATGATCACGTCAAAGAAAAAAACGTACTCATTCTCTCTAATCACAGTGTCTTTTCCCCAATGTGTTAGAGTTATCTCTGTAAACTGGACACCAACAAAGAACTTAAGAAGAAACACATTGTGTTAACAAGACAAAGAAATATGTTCAGCCCCAAATTTAAAACAGACGTATATATTCAGTTTTTAATTACAGATCCTTGTAAGCCCCATTAGAGTTATCTCTTAAACTAGAACAGCAAACAAAAGAACTTAAGAAGAAACAACATGGTTAACAACACAAAAAAAAGAGGGTTTATGGGAAATGAAACAAACGGGCTTATTCGCTTCTAACACACAGTCCCCCAGAACACATTGTGTTAACTTGGACAAACCCTGATCACCCAAATGAAACAAAAGTACTAAACAAACGACTCATTTTCTTCTAATCACAGAGTCTTTTGTAATGGGAATTAAGTTGTCTCTGTAAACAAGAACCACAATGTAAAGAACTTAAGGAGAAACACTTTGTGGTTTTTAACTAGTACAAACCCAAAAATATTCACCCAAAAAGAAGAAACGTACTCATTCTCTTCTAATCACAGAGTCTTTTCTAATGTGTATTAGAGTTATCTCTGTAAACTAGAACAGCAACGAAAGAAGTTAAGAAGAAAAAACATTTGTTAAACAATCAAAGAAAATTCATGCCAAAATGAAACAAACGACTTTTTTGCTTCTAATCAAGAGTTCAAAACATTGTGTAACTTGTGACAAAGATGATCACGCCTGTGAAACACACGTACCTAAACAAAATATCATTCTCTTCTAATCACAGGTCTTTTGTAATGCATATTAGAGTTCGTCTATGTATATAGAACCCAATGGAAAGAATTAAGGGGATGAAACACATTGTGTTAACTAGTACAAACAAAGATGTTCATGCCAAATGAAACAAACGTACTCATTCTCTTCTAATTATAGAGTCTTTTCTAAAGTGGGATAGAGTTTCTCTGTAAACTAGAACCACAATGCAAGGATCTTTGAAGAAACACATTTTTTTTTAAATAGTACAAAAAAAAAATGGTCGCGCCAAATGAAAAGAACGTACTCATTTCTTCTAAAATAGAGTCTTTTTTTAATGTGTTTTAGGGGTTATCTCTGTAAACTAGAATAGCAACGAAAAAAAACTTAAGAAGAAACACATTGTGGTTAACAAGTAAAAAAAAAGACGGGTTTACACCAAATGAAAAAAAAGTGCTTTTTCGCTTCTAATCCAGAGTCTCAGAAAAACCCTTGTGGTAAATTGGAAAAGATGATCACCCATAATGAAACGAACGTACTCATTCTCTTCTAATCACAGAGTCTTTGTAATGCGTATTAGGAGTTGTCTCTGTAAAAAAGAAAAACAATGTAAACAAAGTAAGGGAAACCATGGTGTTAACTAGTACAAACAAAGTTTGTACCAAAAGAAAAAAACGTATCATTTCCTCTAATCACAGGGTCTTTTTCTAAGTGTATTAGAGTTATCTCGGGGAATTTGAACAGCAACGGGTAGAACTTTTTTGAAGCAACAAATTGTTTTTTTAAAATCAAAACGTTCAGCCAAATGAAACAAACGTCCTTTTCGCTTCATTATCACACAGTCTAGAACACTTTTTGTTAAATTGGGACAAAAAAAGGTCCGCCAAATGAAAAAAAACGAAATATTCCTTCTAATCACTGAGTCTTTTGTAATGCGTATTAGGTTGTCTCTGTACTAGATCCACAATGTAAAGAACCCTTTTGGAGAAACACATTGTGTTAACTTGTACAAAAAAAGATGTTCACGCCAAATGAAACAAACGTACTATTCTCTTCTAATACAGAGTGTTTTAAAATGGGTATTTGAGTTTCTCTGCAAACTAGAAACAGCAACGAAAGAAAACTTAAAAAGAAAACATTGTGTGAACAAGTAACAAACAAAAACGTTCCGGGAGATGAAAAAAACGTGTTATCGCTTCTAAAACAGAGTCTCAGAACCTTGTGTTAACTTGGACAAAATGTCACGCCAAATGAAAAAAACGTACTCATACTCTTCTAATACAGAGTCTTTTGTTTTTGCGTTTTTGGAGTAGTCTCTGTAAAAATAGAACCCCCAATGTAAAGAAAATAAGGGAAAAAAAATTTTGTTAACTTGTACAAACAAAGGTGTTCACGCCAAATGAAAACAAAAAAGTTTCATTCTCTTCTAATCACAGACTCCTTTTTAATGTGCATTAGAGTTATCTCTGTAAACTTGAACCAGAATGGGAAAAGATTTAAGAAGAACAGTTCTGTTAAAATAGTTCAAACAAAGATGTTCCTCGCCAAATGAAACAAACGTTTCTCATTCTCTTCTAATCACAGGTCTTTTCTAATGTGTATTTGAGTTACTTTGTAAACTAGACAGCCCAAAGAAAGAACTTAAGAAGAAACACATTGTGTTACCCCAAAAAAAGAAGTTCATGCAAATTGGGAAAAAAACGTGCTTTTTCGCTTCTTAAACACAGAGTCTCAGAAAACTTTGGGGTTAACTTGCACAAAGAAGATCACGACAAATGAAACAAACGTACTCTTCCCTTTAATCACAAAAGGCTTTTGTAGTGCGTATTGAGTTGTCTCTCTAAACTACAACACGATGTAAAGAACCCTTTAAAGGGGAGAAAAACATTGTGTTACTACTTCAAACAAAAATGTTCACGGCCCAAATGAAACAAACGTTCTCCCTTCTCTTCTAATACAGGTCTTTTTAATGTGTATTAGAGGTATCTCTGTAAAAATAGAACCACAATGTAAGGTCTTGGAAAAAAACACATTCTGTTAACTAGTACAAACAAAAAAGGGTTTACCCAAATAAAACCAAAAAGTACTCATTCTTTTTTATCACAGAATCTTTTCTAATGGTATTAGAGGTTTTCTCTGTTAAAATAGAACAGCAACGAAAAAACTTAAGAAGAAACTATTGTGTGAAAAAAGTACAAAGAAACGTTCACCCAAAATGAAACAAACGTACTCATTCTCTTCTAATCACAGAGCCTTTTCTGATGTGTATTAGAGTTATCTCTGTAAATGGAACCACAAATTTAAAAATGTAATGAAGAAACACATTCTGTTAATTGTACAAACAAAGAGTTCACGCCAAATGAAACAAACGTTTCTCATTCTCTTTAATCACACAGTCTTTTCTAATGTGTACTAGAGTTTCTCCCTAACTGAACAGCAACGAAAGAAATTAAAAAAGAAACACATTGTGTTAACATACAAAGAAATTCCCCCGCCCCCAAAAGAAACAAACGTGCTTTATTTGCTTTTAATCACAGAATCTCAGAACACATTGGGGTTAACTTGGACAAAGATGATCACGCCAAATGAAAAAAACGTACTCATTATCTTTCTAATCAAATGTGTTTTTGTAATGCGTATTGTGTTGTCTCTGCAACTAGAACCACAATGTAAGGATTGTAAGAAGAAAAACATTCTGTTAACTAGTACAAAAAAAAAAGATGTTCATGCCAAAATTTAAACAAACCCTATGTTTCTTTCTAATCCAGGGGTCTTTTCTAATGTGTTTTAGGTTATCCTGATAAACTAGAAAAGCAACCCAAAGAACTTAAGAAGAAACCCCTTGTTGTTAACAAACAAAGAAGGGTTTTCCCCCAAATGAAAAAAACGGCTTATTCGCTCCTTAAACACAGAGTCTCGAACACATTTTGGTTTTAATTGGGACAAAGATGATCACGTCAAATGAAAAAAAAGTACTCATTTTTCTAATCAAGAGTTTTTGTAATGGTTTTAGAGTTGTCTCTGTAAAAGAGAACCGCAAAGTAAAGATCTTAAGAAGAAACACATTGGTTTTTAACCAGTCAAACAAAGAGGTTCTCGCCAAATGAAAAAAACGTACTCTTTTTCCTTAATCACAGAGTCTTTTCTAATGTGTATTAGAGTTTTTCTCTGTAAACTGGAACCAATGTAAAGTTTTAACGAAAAACACATTCCTGTTAACTAGTTTCAAAAAAAAGTTTTTCCCCGCCCAAAAGAAACAAACGTACTCATTCTCTTCTAATCAAGATTCTTTTTAAGTGTATTAGAGTTATCTCGCTAACTAAAACGCCAACGAAAAGGGAAATTAAAGGGAAGAAAACATTGTGTTAACAAACAGACGATCACCACAAATGAACAAACATGCTTTTTCGCTTCTATTTAACCCGTTCAGAACACATTTTGTTAACTTGGACAAAGATGATCACACCAAATGAAACAAACGTTTCTCATTCTCTCCTTTATCACAGAGTCTTTTTAATGGGGATTAAAGGGGGGTTATCTCTGTTTAAAATAGAACAGCAACGAAAGACTTAAGAAGAAAACATTTGTTAACAAGTACAAACAAATATGTTCACGCCAAATGAAAAAAAACGTAATCATTTCTTCTAAACACGGTCTTTTCAATGTGTATTAGAGTTTTTTCTTGTAAAAGAACCACAATTTTAAGATCTTAAGGAAACCCCATTGTGTTAACCAGTACAAACAGCGATGTTCACGCCCAAAAGAAAAAACCGTACTAAATTTTCTTTTCCAAACACAGGTGTTTTGTAATGCATAAGGTTGTCTCTGTAAACGAGAACCGCAATGTAAAGATCTAGAAGAAACACATTGTGTTCACCCGTACAAACAAAAATGTTCCCGTAAAGAAAAAAAGGTAGTCATTCACTTTTTTAAACACAGAGCTTTTTGATGTGTATTTGAGGGTTTTCTCTGTAAATGGAACCACAAATTGGGAAAGATGTAATTAAGAAAAAACATTCTGTTTAAATGTGCAAAAAAAAATGTTTACGCCAAATGAAACAAAGTACTCATTCCTATTCTAATCACAAGAGTCTTCTCTAATGTGTATTAAAAAGTTATCTCGCGTTAAAAGAACAGCAACGAAAAACTTTTAAAAAGAAAAAACATTGTGTTAAAACTACAAAAAAGAGGTTCATGCCAAAGGAAAAAAAGTGCTCATCGCTTCTAACACACAGTCTCAGAACACTTTGTGTTAAAAATGGACAAAGATGATCACGCCAATGAAACAAAAGTTCTAAACAAACGACGCATTATCTTCTAAACACAGAGTCTTTTGTAATGCGTATTTGAGTTTTCTGTAGACTAAAACCAAATGTAAAGAAAATTAAGGGAAGAAAAACATTGTGTTCTAGTACAAACAAAGATGTTCACGCCAAATGAAAAAACGTACTCATTTTTCTTCAAGCACACATTCTTTTCTAATGTGTATTAGAGGGTTTTTTCGATAACTAGAACAGCCCAAAGAAAGAAAAAATTTAAAAAGAAAACACCCAATGTTTAACAAACAAAAAAAGTTCACGCCCCAAATGAAAAAAAGTGCTTATCGCTTCTAATCACAGGGGTCTCAGAACACATTGTGTTAACTTGGACAAAGGGTGATCACGCCAAATGAAAAAAACGTACTCATTCTCTTCTAACACGTGTCTTTTGTAATGCGTTATTAGAGTTGTCTCTGCAAACTAGAACCACAATGTAAAAAACTTAAGGAGAAACCAAATTTTGTTAACTAGCCAAAGAAGATGTTCCGGCCCCAAATGAAAAAAAGGTACTCATTCTTTCTAATACGGTTTTTTCTAATGTGTATTAGAGTTATCTCTGTAAAATAGAACCACAATGTAAGGAATGTAAGAAGAAAAACTTCTGTTAATAGTAAAAAACAAGAAAGTTCACGCCAAATGAACAAACGTACTGATTCTCTTCTAATCACAGATTTTTCTAAAGGATTAGAGTTACCCCTGTAAACTGGAAAAACCCATGTAAGGAAATTTTAAGAGAACTTTTTGTTAACAGTACAAACCCCAAAAATGTTCACACCATTGAAAGAAACGTGCTTATTGGGTTCTAACCAGTGTCTCAGAACACATTTTATTAAAATTGGACAAAGATGATCACGCCAAAGAAAAAAAACGTACTCATTCTTTCTAATCACAGAGTCTTTTGGTTTAAAGGGAAATTGAGTTGTCATGTAAACGAGAACCGCAATTAAAGATCTTAAGAGAAACCATTGTTTAACCAGTACAAACAAAGGTTTTACGCCAATGAAACAAACGTACTCATTCTCTTCAATCACAGGTCTTTTCTAATGTGAAATTTTTGGTTTTCTCTGTTTAAAATGGACACAAAAGTAAAGATCAACGAAAACACATTCTGTTAACTAGACAAAAAGATTTCACGCATTGAAACAAAGTACTCATTTTCTTCTAATCACAGATTCTTTTTTTTAAAAGTGTATTAAGTATTCGGGAAACTAAACAGCACGAAAGACTTAAAGAAAACTTGTGTTAACAAACAAAGAGTTTTTCCCCCAAAAAGAAAAAACATGTATTCGCTTCTAAACACAGTCTCGGAAAAACTTGTGTTACTTGGACAAAGATGATCACGCCAATTTAAACAAAGTACTCTTTTTTCCTTTTCACAGATCTTTTCTAATGGTATAGAGTTATCTCTGTAAACTAGAACAGCAACGAAAGAACTTAAGAAGAAACACATTTTGTTAACAGTTCAAAACAAATATGTTCACGCCCAAAAGAAACACGTTTCCTTTTTTTCTATACAGAGCTTTTCTAATGGTATTAGGGGTTTTCTCCGTTTAAAATAGACCCCCAATGTAAAGATCTAAAAAAAGAAAAAACATTGTTTTAACCATTACAAAACAACGAAGTTCACGCCAAAAGAAAGAAAGTAATATTCTTTTTAATCACAGAGTGTTTTGTAATGATATTAGAGTTGTCTCTGTAACGGAACCGCAATGTAAAAATCTAGAAGAAAAAACATTGTGTTCACCAGTACAAACATAGATGTTCCGCCAAATGAAAGAGGTAGCTTTTACTTCTAATCACAGAGCCTTTTTGATGTGTATTTGAGTTATTTTCGTAAATGGAACCACCATGTAAAGATGTAATGAAAAAACACATTCTGTTTTTAAATAGTGCAAACAAAGATGTTCACGCAAATGAAACAAAGATCATTCCCCTTTTAAACAAGAGTCTTCTCTAATGTGTATTAGAGTTATCTCGGTACAAAAACGCAACGAAGAAATTAAGAAGAACATGTGACAAATAAGATTTCACCCCAATGAAACAAAGGGTTATTCGCTTCTAATACAGAGTCTAGAACACATTGTGTTACTTGGGCAAGATGTCACGCAAATGAACAACGTACTCATTCCTTCTATCACAGAGCTTTTTCTAATGTGTATTTTTGTTATTCTGTAAACTAGAGAGAAACGAAAGATAAGAAAAAACACATTGTTTAACAAACAAAGAGTTCACGCCAAATGAAACAACGTGCTTATTCGCTTCTATTTACAGGTTCAGAAAAAAAATTTTTGTTAACTTGGGAAAAAAGATGATCACGTCAATGAAACAAATTGTACTAATTCTTTTCTTATCACAGAATCTTCTCTAATGTGTATTTTAAATTTTCTCTGTAAACTAGGCAGCACGAAAAAACTTTTAAAAAAACACATTGTGTTAACCGTACAAACAAATTTGTTCACGCCAAGAAACAAACTTCATTTTCTCATTTACCCAAATCTTTTCTAATGTTATTAAGTTATCTCTGGAACTAGACCACAATGTAAATTTCTTAAAAGAAACACATTCTGTTAACTATAGGGAAAAAAAGAGGTTCACGCAAATGAAAGAAAAAATGCTCTTTCTCTTCTAAACAGGTGTTTTGTTTTAAAAAGGTTTTTAAGTTTCTCTGTAACGAGAAACGCCCAAAGTAAAGATCTTAAGAAGAAACAATGTGTTAAAATGTAAAACAAAGTGTTTACGCCAAATGAAAGAAACGTTTTTCATTTTCCCTTTTAATCAAAAGAGCTTTTTTCTGGTGTGTATTTGAGTTTTCTCTGTAAAAATGGGAACCCAAAGTAAGTTTAATGGGGAAAAAACACATTCTGTTAACTAGACAAACAAAGATGTTCACGCCAAATGAAAAAAAAAAGTTTCTCATTCTCTTCTATTCACGATTCTTTTCCCAATGTTATTAGAGTTATCTCTGCAAACTAGGAACAGCAAACGAAGAATTTAAGAAGAAAAAACATGTGTTTAACAAAACAAAGAAGTTCACGGGTAAATGAAATAAAAGTACTTATTAGCTTCTATCACTGAGTCTCAGATCTACTTTGTGTTATCTTGGACTAGATGATCACGTCAAATGAAATAAAACGTACTCATTCTCTTCTAATCACCGAGCTTTTGTGTGCGATATTCGGTTTTCTGTAAACGAAGAAGCGCAATGTAAAACTTAAGAAGAAAAACATTGTGTTAACCGAACAAACAAAGGGGGGTTTTTTCACGCCAAATGAAACCCACGTATACTCAACCTCTCCCTCCAGAGTCTTTTTAATGTTTATTAAGATTATCTTTTGTAAACTGGGAACCACAATGTAAAGATTAACGAAGAAAAAACGTTCTGTTAACTAGTACAAACAAAGATGTTCAAAGCCAAATGAAACAAACGTACTAATTCTCTCTAATCATAGAGTCTTTTAATGTGTATTAGAGTTTTCTCTTAAATGAACAGAAACGAAGAACTTAAGAAGAAAACTGGTGGTTTAAAAAAGGGAAATTCACGCCCAAATGAAACAAACGTTCTCATTCGCTTCTAATCCAGAGTCTCAGAAAAACTTGTGTTAACTTGGACAAAGATGATCCGTCAAATTTAAACAAACGTACTCATTCTCTTCTAATCACAGTTTTTTTCTAATGTGTATTTGAGTATCTTGTAAACTAGGACACCAACGAAAAAACTTAGAGAAACACATTGTGTTACAAGTACAAAGAAATATGTTCACGGCCAATGAAAAGTATTATTCAGTCTAATTCAGAGTCTCTTTGTAAGTCTTTAGAGTTTTTTTCTGTAAACTAGAAAGCAACAAAAAAATTAAGAAGAAACACTTGTGTTAACAAAATACAAACCAAAGAGGTTCATGGGGAAATGAAACAAAACGGGCGTATTCGCTTCTAATCCACAGTCTCAGAACACATTGTGTTAAATTGGACAAAAATGATCCGCCAAATGAAACAAAGTACTAACAAAAGTACTCATTCTTCTAACACAGAGTTTCTTTTGTAATGGGATTAGAGTTGGGCTCTGTAAAAAAGAAACCCCAAAGTAAAGAACTTAAGAGGAAAAACATTGTGGGTTTAAATAGTACAAACAAAGTTATTCAGCCAAAATGAAAAACGTACTCATTTCTTTTTAAACACAGGGGTCTTTTCTAATGTTTTATTAGAGTTTTTTTTCTTTTAAACTAGAAACAGAACGAAAGAAGTTAAAAAGAAACACATTGGTTTAACAATCAAAGAAGTTCATGCCAAATGAAACAAACGTACTTTTATCGTTATATTCACAGAAGTGCTCAGAACACATTGTGTTAACTTGGGCAAAGATGACACGCCATGTGAAACACACGTTACTAACAAAATATCATTCTCTTATTTAAACACAGAAGGGCTTTTGTAATTTCATATTAGATTTGTCTTGTAAACTAAACCACAATGGAAAGAAATTAAGGAGAAACACATTGTGTTAAAATAGTACCAACAAAGGGGGGGTGTTTCATGCCAAATGAAAAAAACGTACCATTCTCTTCTAATTATAGAGTCTTTCTAAAGTGTATTAGAGTTATCTCTGTAAAAAAGAACCACAATGCAAGGATCTTAGGAAAGAAACCATTTTGTTAACTAGTACAAACAAAGATGTTCGCCCCAAATGAAAGAAGTACTCCCTTTCTTCTAATAATGAGTCTTTTTAATTTTGTATTGGTTATCTTGTAAAAAAATAGAATAAACAACGAAAAAAACTTAAGAAAAACACTTGTGTTAACAAGTAAAACAAGCGTTCACACCAAATGAAACCAAAAATGCTATTCGTTTAATCACGAGTTTCAGAACACTTTTTGGTAACTGGACAAAGATGATCACGCAAATGAAACGAACGTACTCATCTCTCTAATCACAAGTCTTTTGTAATGCGTATTAGAGTTTTCTCTTTAAAATTTGAAAAAACAAAGTAAAAACGTAAGGAGAAAACATTGTGTTAACTAGTACAAACAAAAATTTTTGATACCAAATAAACAAAAGTACTCATTTCCTTTTATCACAGGGGGCTTTTTTAAGTTTTTTTTTAGAGTACTCGGTTTAAATAAACAGAAGATTTGAACTTAAGGCCCAAAAAATTTGTGTTAACATACAAGCGTTCAGCAAATGAAAAAACGTCCTTATTCGCTTCTAATCACACAAGCTCAAACACATTTGGTAACTTGGAAAAAGGGTTTTCCCCCAATGAAACAAACGTACTCTTCTCTTCTAATCAATGAGTCTTTGTAATGCGTATAAGTTGTCTCTGTAACTAGTCCACAAAGTAAAGAACTTAGGGAACACATTGTGTTAACTAGTACAACAAGATGTTCACGCCAAATGAAACAAACGATAAATTTTCTTCTAATCCGGGGGTGTTTTTTTTGGGTTTTTGAGTTATCTCTGCAAATAGAAAAGCAACGAAAGAATTAAGAAAAACACAATGTGTGAACATTTCAAAAAAAAAACGTTCACGGCAGATGAAACAAACGGCTTATTCGCTCTTACAAGAGTTCAGAAACCATTGTGTTACTTGGACAAACATGATCACGCCAAATGAACAAAGTACTTTATAATCTTCTAATCAAGAGTTTTTGTAAGCTATTGGGGGTAGTCTCTGAAACTAGAACCAAGTAAAGAACTTAGGAGAAAAAAATTGTGGGTTTAAATAGTACAAACAAGATGTTCAAGCCAAAGAAACAACTTTCTCATTCTCTTCTATCACAGGGCCCTTTCTAAGGGCATTAGAGTTATCTCTGTAAAATAGAACCAGAATGTAAAGATCTTAAGAGAAAAAACGTTCTGTTAACTATGCAAACAAGATGTTCACGCAAAATGACCCCAAAATACTCATTCTCTTTAATAAAAGAGTTTCTATTTTGATTAGAGTTTTCTTTGTAAATAGAACGCAAAAGAAAGAACTAAAAGAAAAAACAAATTTTGTTAACAACAAGAATATGCCAATGAAACAACGTTTCTTTTTCGCCCTTTTAATCCCCGGTCTCAGAACACTTTTGTTTAACTTGCACAAAGAAATCACGACAAATGAACAAACGTACTCATTCCCTTCTAAAACACAGAGTCTTTGTAGTGCGTTTTTAGAGTTGTCTCTCTACTACAACCACAATGTAAAGAACTTTAAGGGGAAACACATTGTGTTAACTCCCACAAACAAAGATGTTCACGGCCAAATGAAACAAAGTTCTCATTCTCTTCTAAATCACAGTTGTCTTTCAATGTGTATTAGAGGTATTCCCGGGAAACTAGAACCACAATGTAAGGATCTTTGGGGAAAAAACACATTCCCGTTAACTAGTACAAACAAAAATGTTCACCCCAAAAAAACCCAAAAGTACTTTATTCTCTTTTATCAAGATTTTTTTCTAATGGGTTTTTTAGAGTTATCTCTGTAAACTAAGAACAGCAACGAAAGAACTTTAAAAAAACATATTGGGTGAACAAGTTCAAAGAAATACTTTACGCCAAATGAAACAAACCGTACTCATTTTTCTAATCACGAGCCTTTCTGATGTGTATTAGAGTTATCTCTGTAAACTGGAACCACAATGTAAAAATTTTAATGAAGGAAAACACTTTTTTAACCCAGTACAAACAAAGATGTTCACGCCAAAGAAACACGTATCATTCTCTTCTAATCACACAGTCTTTTTTAATGTGTACTAGAGTTATCTCCGTAACTAGAAAAGCAAAAGCGAAGAACTTAAGAAGAAAACTTTGTGTTAACATACAAAGAAGTTCACGCCAAAAAGAAACAAACGTGCTTATTCGCTTCTAATCACAAAAAGTCTCAGAAAACATTGTGTTAACTTGGGCAAAGATGAAACCCCGCCAAATGAAAAAAAACGTACTATTCTCTTCTAATCACTGTGTTTTTGTTTAAAGCGTATTAGGGGTGGGCTTGCAAACTAGAACCACAATGTAAGGATTGTAAGAAGAAAAACATTCTGTTTTAAATAGTACAAACAAAGATTTCATGCCAAAAGAAAAAAACGTACTGATTCTCTCTACCAGAGTCTTTTCTTAAAGTGTATTAGAGTTATCTCTGTAAACTAGGGGAGCAACGAAAGAACTTAAGAAAAAAACACATTGTTTTTAAAAAACAAGAAGTTCCGCCAAAAGTAAACAACGTGCTTATTCGCTCCTAATAAAAGAGTCTCAGAAAACATTGTGTTAATTGGACAAAAGGGTGATCACGTCAAAGGGAAAAAAACGTACTCATTCTCTTCTAATCACCGAGTTTTTGTAATGCGGTTTTTAAGAGTTTGTCTCTGTAAAAGAGAACCGCAAAGTAAAGATCTTAGAAGGGAAAAACAATGTGTTTAAACCAGTACAAAAAAAGATGTTCTCGCCAAATGAAACAAACGTAATCATTCTCCTCTAATCATCAGAGGTTTTTTAATGTGTATTAGAGGGTCTCTGTAAACTGGAACCCAATTTTAAAAAAATTCTAAAAGAAAAAAAACACATTTTTTTTTTTGGGTTTAAAATAGTCAAACAAAGAAAGTTCACGCCAAATGAAAAAAAACGTTTTTTTATTCTCTTCTAATAAAAGATTCTTTCCCAATGTGTATTAGAGTTTATCTCGCTAACTTTTTTCAGCAACGAAGGGAAATTAAAAAGAAACAATTGTGTTAAAAACAGACGATCACCACAAAAAGAAACAAACATGCTTTTTCGCTTCTAATCCGTCTCAGAACACATTTTGTTAAAATTGGGCAAAGATGATCACACCAAATGAAACAAACGTATCATTCTCTCCTTATCACAGAGTCTTTTCTAAGTGTATTTGAGTTATCTCTGTAAACTAGAACAGCAAAGAAAGAACTTAAGAAGAAAAAACCCTTTTGTTAACTGTCAAACAAATAGGTTCACGCCAAAAGAAAAAACGTAATCATTCTCTTTTAATCACAGAGTCTTTTTCTAATGTGTATTAGAGTTATCTCTGTAAACTAAACCACAAAGTAAAGATCTTAAGAAGAAAACATTGTGTTAACCGTACAAACAGCGATGTTCACGCCAAATGAAAAGAACCGTACTCATTCTCTTCCAATCACAGAGTGTTTTGTAATGCCCTATTAGAGTTGTCTCGTAAACGAGAACCGCAATGTAAAGGGTCTTAGAAGAAACAAATTGTGTTCCCAGTACAAACAAAGATGTTCCGCTAAATGAAAGAAAAGGGAGTCATTCACTTCTAATCACAGAGCCTTTTCTGATGTGTATTTTTAGTATCTCTGTAAACTAGAACCCACAATGTAAAGATGTAATGAAGAAAAACATTCGTTAACTAGTGAAACAAGTGTTCACGCCAAAATGAAACAAACGTACTAATTTCCCTTTTTAATCACAGGCTTCTCTAAGTGTATTAGAGTTATTCGGTAACTAGAACAGCAACGAAAAGAACTTAGAAGAAACACATTGTGTTTAAAATACAAAAAAAGAGGTCTTTATAAAGGAAACAAAACGGCTTATTCGTTCTAAACACACCGTCTCAGAACACATTGTGTTAACATGGACAAAATGATCACGCCAAATGAAAAAAGTTCTAAAAAAAAACGTAATCATTTCTGCTAATCACAGAGTCTTTTGCAATGCGTATTAGGTTGTCTCTGTAAAAATAGAACCCAATGTAAGAACTTCAGGAGAAACCATTGTGTTAACTGTACAACAAAGATGTTCACGGGCCCAAAAGAAACAAACGTGCTTATTCGCTTCTAATCCAGACTCTCAGAAACATCGGTTTAAATTGCACAAAGATGATCACGACCCAAAAGAAACAAAAAAGTACTCATTCCATTTTAATTACAGAGTCTTTTGTTTAAAGCGTATTAGAGTTGTCTCTCTAAAATACAACCAAAAATGTAAAGAAGTAAAGGGGAAAAAAAACATTGTGTTAACTACTACAACAAAGATGTTCACGCCAAATGAAACAAACGTACTATTTTCTAATTTTACAGTCTTTTCTAATGTGTTTTTAGAGGTAAACTCTGTAAACTGAACCACAATGTAAGGATTTAGGGGAAAAAACACATCTGTTAACTTGTTCAAACAAAGATGTTAACCCCCAAATAAACAAACGTAATCATTCTCTTCTTATCACAGAATCTTTTTAATGGGTATTTGGGGTTTCTCTGTAACACTAGACAGCAGAAGAACTTAAGAAGAAAACCCTTGTGTTAACAAGTACATACATACGTTCACGCCAAATGAAACAAACGCACTCATTCTCTTCTAATCACGGCCTTTTCTGATGTGTATTAGAGTTATCTGTGGGAAACTGGAAAACCCCAATGTAAAGATGTAATGAAGAAAAATTCTGTTAACTAGTACAAAACAAAAATGTTCACGCCAAATGAAACAAACGTACTCATTCTCTTTAATACACAGTCTTTTCTAATGTGTTTAGAGTTATCTCGGTAACTAGAACAGCAACGAAAGAATTAAGAAGAAAAAACATTGTGTTAACAAACAAAGAAGTTCACGCCAAATTTAAAACAAACTGCTTTTTTCGCTTCTAATCACAGAGTCTCAGAACACATTGTGTTAACTTGGACAAAGGGTGTTTACGCCAATGAAAAAAACGTACTTTATTTCTTCTAATCACAGTTTTTCTTTTGTAATGCGTATTAGAGCTGTCTCTGCAAACTAGAACCACATGTAAAGAAATAAGGAGAAAAACACATTTTGTTAACTAGCACAAACAAAGATGTTCACGCCAAATGAAACAAAAGTACTCAATTTCTTCTAATCAGAGAGTCTTTTCTAATGTTTATTAGAGTTATCTCTGTAAACTAGAACCACAATGTAAGGATTGTAAAAAGAAAAACATTTTGTTAACTAGTACAAACAAAGATGTTTACGCCAAATGAAAAAACGTATGATTCTCTTCTTTTCACAGAGTCTTTCTATGTGTATTAGAGTTATCTCTGTAAAATTGAAGAGCAACGAAAGAACTTAAGAAGAAAACACATTGTGGTTCAACAAACAAAGACGTTCCCCCCCCAAAGAAACAAACGCTTATTTGGGTTCTAATGACAGTCTCAGAACACAATTTTGTTTTTTTGGCAAAGAGATCACGCCAAAAGAAACAAAAGTTTCTCATTCCTTTAATCAAGAGTCTTTTGTATGGATCGAGTTGTCTCTGTAAAAAAGAACCACAGTAAAAAACGTAAGGAGAAACACATTGTGTTAACTAGTTTCAAAAAAAAGTGTTCACGCCAAATTTACACAAGTACTCATTCTCTTCTAATCACAGTGTCTTTTCTAATGTTATTTGGGGTTACTCTGTTTTAAATAGAAAACCCCAATGTTAAAATCTTAAAAAAAAAAACATTCTTTTTAAATAAACAAACAAAAAGTCTACTCCCCAATTTTAAACCCGCGTATAAATTCATTCAATTACAGGTCTCTTGTATTCCTATTAGAGGTATCTCTGTTAACTAGAACAGCAAGAAAAAAACTTTAAAAAGAAACACATTGTGTTAAAACTACCCAAAAAAGAGGTTTATCCAGGAAACAAACGTCTTATTCGCTTCTTTAACAACAGCTCAAACACTTGTTTAACTTGGGCAAGATGTTTACGCCCAAAAGAAACAAAAAATACTAAACAAAACGTACTCATTCTCTTTTAATCACAGAGTCTTTTGTAAGGTATTTTGAGTTGCTCTGTAAAAATAGAACCACAATGTAAAAACTTAAAGGGAAAAAACTTTTTGTTAACTAGTAAAAAAAAGTTTTCAAGCCAAAAAGAGGAAAAATACTATTTCTTCTAAACACAGGCTTTTCTAATTGTATTTAAATTATCTTTGTAACTAGAACAGCAACGAAAGAACTTTAAGAGAAACACATTGTGTTAACAAACAAGAAGTTCGCCAATTTAAACAAACGGCTTATTCACTTCTTTCACAGAGTTCAGAACATCTGTGTTTTAAATTGCACAAAGTGGACACGACAAATGAACAAAAGTACTCATCCCTTCTAATCACAGAGTCTTTTGTAATGGTATTAGAGGTGTCTCTCTTAACTACAACCACAAGTAAGAAACTTAGGAGAAAAAACCCTTGGTTAAAATACTAAAACAAGATGTTCAGCAAAAGAAAAAACGTACTCATTCTTTCTAACACAGTTTTCTTTTCAATGTGTATTAGAGGGATCTCTGTAAACTAGAACCACAATGTAAGGATCTTAGGGGAAACACATCTGTTTAAATAGTACAAACAAAGATGTTCACCCCAAATAAAACAACTACTAAATTTTCCTCTTATCACAGAAAACTTTTCTTATGTGTTTAGAGTTATCCTGTTAACTAAACAACGAAGAACTAAGAAGAAACACATTGTTTTGAACAAAATACAAACAAATACGTTCACGCCATAATGAAACAAACGTACTCATTCTTTCTATTTACAGAGCTTTTCTGATGTGTATTTGAGTTATCTCTGTAAATGGGAACCACAATGTAAAGATGTAATGAAGAAACACTTCTTGTTAACTAGTACAAACAAAGATGTTCACGCAAATGAAACAAACGTACTCATTCTCTTCTAATCACACAGTCTTTTCTTTAAAAAATGTGTATTAGAGTTATCTCGCTAACTAGAACAGCAACGGAAAGATCTTAAGAAGAAAAACATTGTTGTTAACAAACAAAGAAGTTCACGCCAAATGAAACAAACGTGCTAATTCGCTTTTAATCACAGAGTCTCAGAACACTTTGGTGTTAAGTGGACAAAGATGATCACGCCAAATGAAAAAAACGTACTCTTTCTCTTCTAATCACTGTGTGTCTTTTGTAAATGCGTATATAGAGTTGTTCTGAAACTTGAACCTAAATGTAAAGGAACTTAGGAGAAACACATTGTGTTAACTAGCACATAACAAAAGATGTTTCACGCCAAATGAAAACCAACGCATACTCATTATTTCAATCAAGAGGTCTTTTCTAAGTGTTTAGAGTTCTCTCTGTAAACTAGAACCACAATGTTAAAGATCATTAAGAAGATGAAACACATTTGTTAACCGTAACAAACAACGATGTTCACGCCAATGAAAGAAACGTACTCATTCTCTTCTAATCACAGAGTGGTTTGTAATGCATATTAGGTATGTCTATGTAAACGAGAACCGCAATGATTAAAAGATCTTAAGTAAGAAACACATTGTGTTTCACCAGTACAAACAAAGATGTTCCCGCCAAATGAAAGAAGGGTAGTCAGTCATTCTAATCACAGAGCCTTTTCTGATGTGTATTTGAGTTATCTCTGTTAACTGGAACCACAAAGTAAAGATGTAATGAGAAAACACATTCGTTAACTAGTGCAAAAAAGATGTTCAGCCAAATGAAAAACAAACGTACTCATTCCCTTCTAATCACATGTTCTTCTCAATGTGTATTAGAGTTATCTCGGTAACTTGAACAGCAACGAAAGAACTTAAGAAGAAACACATTGTGTTACAACTACAAATCAAAGAAGTTCATGCAAAAGGAAACAAACGTGCTTATTCGCTTTAATCAAACTGTCTCAGAACATTACAATTGTGTTAACATGGACTAATGATGATCACGCCAAATGAAACAAATGTACTAAACAAACGTACTCACTTTCCTATTCTAATCACTGTGTCTTTTGTAATGCGTATTAGAGTTGTCTGTTAGACTAGAACCACTATGTAAAGAACTTAAGGAAGAAAACACATTGTGTTAACTAGTACAAACAAAGATTGTTCACGCAAATGAAAACAAACGTACTCATTATCTTCTAATCACACAAGTCTTTTCTAATGTGTATTAGGTTATTTCGATAACTAGAACAGCCAACGAAAGAACCTTAAGAAGAAATCACAATGTGTTAACAAACAAAGATAGTTCTCGCCAATGAAACAAACGTGCTTATTCGCTTTAATCACGAGTCTCAGAACACATTGTGTATTGGACAAGATGATCACGCCAAATGAAAAAAACGTACTCAGTCTCTTCTATTCACAGTGGTCTTATGTAATGCGTACATAGAGATGTCTCTGCAAACTAGAACCACCAATGTAAAGAACTTACGGAGAATAACACATTGTCGTTAACTAGCACAAACAAGAATTGCGCAATGAAACAAACGTACTCATTCTTTCTAATCACAGAGTCTTTTCTAATGTGTATTAGAGTTATCTCTGTAAACTAGAACCAAAATGTAAGGTATGTAAGAGAAAAAAATTCTGTTAACTAGTACATACAAAGATGTCACGCAAATGAAAACAAACGTACTGATGCTCTTCTAATCACAGAGTCTTTTTCTAATGTGTATTAGGTTATCTCTGTAAAACTAGAAGAGCAACGAATGAAACTGGTTGTAAGAAGAAACACATTGTGTTAAACAACAAAAGAAGTTCCAGACAATGAAACAATCGTGCTTATTCGCTTCTAATCACAAGAGTCTCAGAACCATTGTGTTAACTTGGACAAGTTGACACGTCAAAATGAACAAACGTACTGCATTCTCTTTAATCTCAGAGTTTTTGTAATGGTATTAGAGTTGTCTCTGTAAACGAGAAACAGCAATGTAAAGATCTTAAGAAGAAAACACATTGTGTTAACCAGTACAAACAAAGATGTTCAGCAAAATGAATCAAACGTACTCATTCTCTTCTAATCACAGAAGTCTTTTCTAATGTGTTAGAGGTTTTCTCTGTAAACTTGAACCACAATGTAAGATCTAACGAAGAAAACACATTATTGTTAAACTAGTACAAAAAAAGTTGTTCACGCAAATGAAACAACGTACTCATTCTCTTCGAATCACAGATTCTTTTTCTAATGGTGTATTAGAGTTATCTCGGTATACTAAAATCACAGCAACGAAAGAACTTAAGAAGAAACACATTGTGTTAACAAACAAAGACGTCACCCCAAATGACTAACAAAACATGCTTATTCGCTTCTAATCACAGTCTCGAACACATTGTGTTAACTTGGACAAAGGATGATCTCGCCCAATGAAAACAAACGTTCTATTTCTCCTTATCTCAGTGTCTTTTTAATGTGTATTCTGAATATCTCTGTAAACTAGAAACAGCACGAAAGAAGTAAGAAGAAACACATTTTGTTAACAAGTACAAACAATATGTGTTCACGCCCAAATGAAAACAAAAAACGTACTCATTCTTTTAAATCACAGAGACTTTTCTAGTGTTATTAGAGTTATCTCTGTAACTAGAACACAATGTAATGATCTTAAGAAGAAAACAATTGTTTTAAAACATTACAAACAACGATGTTCAAGCCAAATGAAAGATAGTACTCATTCTCTTCTATTCACAGAGTGTTTTGTAATGCATATTAGAGTTGAATCTCTGTAAAACGAGAACCGCACTGTCAAAGATCTTAAGATGAAACACATGTTGTGTTCTCCAGTTCAAACATGTTGTTCCCGCCAAATGAAAGTAAGGTTGTCATTCACTTCTAACACAGAGCCTTTTCTGATGTGTATTTGAGTTATCTCTGTAAACTGGAACCACCATGTAAAGATGTAATGGAAGAAACTCTTTCTGTTAACTGTACAAACAAAGAGGTTCCACGCCAATTGAAACAAAACGTAACTACATTCCCTTTAAATACAGAGTCATTCTCTAATGTGATATTAGAGTTATCTCGGTAACTAGACAGCATGATAGAACTTAAGAAGAAACACTTTGTGTTAACTAACAAGATGTTCACCCCAATGAAAAAACATGCTTTATTCGCATTCTTAATCTCAGAGGTATCAGCACACATTGTGATTAACTTGGACATAGATGATCACCACCAAATGAAACAAACGTACTCTTTCGATTATTATACAGAGTATTTTCTAATGTGTATTAGAGTTATTCTGCTAAACTAGATTGAGAAACGTAAGAACTTAAGAAGAGACACATTGTGTTAACAAACAAAGAAGTTCACGCCAAATGAAACAAACGTGCTTATCGCTTATTAATCACAGATGTCTCAGAACAAATTGTGTTACTTGGACAAAGATGTCACGTCAAATGAAACAAATGTAATCTAATTCTCTTCTATCACAGAATCTTCTCTAAGGTGTATTAGTGTTATATCTGTAAACTAGGACAGCATACGTAATACTTAAGAAGAAACAATTGTGTTAACAAGTACAAACAAATATGTTTTCACGCCAAATGAACAAACGTATCTTTCTCTTCGAATACAGAGTCTTTTTTAATGTGTAGTTAGAGTTATCTCTGTGAACTAGAACCACATTGTAAATATCTAAGAAGAAACACATTCCTGTTAACTAGTAGAAACAAAAGTGGTTCACGCCAAATGAAAGAAACATTACTCAGTCTCTTCTGAATCACAGAGGTTTTGTTTAATGCGTTTTAGAGTTTTCTCTGTGTAAACGAGACCGCAATGTAAAGTTCTTAAGAAGAAAACACTTTGTGTTAAACTAGGAGAACAGAGTTGTTCACGCCAAATGAAAGAACGTAGTCATTCAATTCTATTTCACAGTGCTTTTTCTGGTGTGTATTAGAGTATTCTCCGTTAAACTGGAACCACAATGTAAAGATGTAATGAAGAAGAAAACACTTCTGTTAATAGTACAAAACAAAAGATGTTCACGCCAAATGAAACAAACGTACTCTTCTTCCTAATCACAGATTCTTTTTAAGGTGTATTAGTGTTATCTCTGCAAACTAGGTCAGCATCGAAGAATTTAAGAAGAAACACATTGTGTTAACAAACAAAGAAGTTCACGCTAAATGATATAAACGACTTATTCGCTTCTAATCACAGAGTCTCAGAAACACATTTTGTTAAACTTTGGTCAAAGTTATGTGATCACGGCAAATGGAATAAACGTACTCTTTCTCTTCTAATCACAGACTCTTTTGTAGTGCGTATTAGTGTTGTCTCTGTAAACGGAGAAGCGCAATGTAAAGATCTTAAGAAAGGAAACCACATTGTGTTAACCAGAACAAAACAATAGATGTTCATCGCCAACAAATGATAACCCACGCTTACTCATCCTCCTTCCAATAAAGAGTCTTTTCTAATGTGTATTAGAGTTATCTCTGTAACTTGGATCCACATTGTAAAGATCTACGAAGAACACATTCTGTTAACTAGTACACACAAAGATGTTCACGCTAATGAAAACAAACGTACTATTCTCTTTCTAATTTCATAGAGTCTTTTCTAATGGTGTATTGGTTATCTCTTTAAACTTGAACAGCAAACGAAAGAATTAAGAAGAAACACATGGTGTTAAACAAGAGTTCACGCAAATGAAACAAACGTTTCATTCGCTTCTAATCACGAGGTCTCAGAACACTGTGAGTTAACTTGGGACAAAGATGATCACGTCAAATGGAAACACACGTATCATTCTTTATAATCTCAGGGTCTTTTCTAATGTGTATTAGAGTTATCTCTGTTAATAGGACACCAACAGAAAGAACTTAAGAAGAAAAACACTTGTGTTAACAGTACAAACATATATGTTAACGCCTATTGAAACGAGTTTATATTCAGTTCTAATTTCAGAGTCTCTTGTATGTCTATTAGAGTTCATCTCTGTAACCTAGAACAGCAACAAAAGAACTTAAGAAGAAATCACATTGTGGTTAACAACTACAAACAAAAGGTTCATGGCAAATGAAACAAACGTTTGCTTATTCGCTTCTAATCTAACCGTTAAGAACACATTGTGTTTAACTTGGACAAATGATCACGCAATATGAAACAAAAGTACTTAAACAAAACGTACTCATTCTCTTCTAATCACAGAGTCTTTTGTAATGGGATTAGAGTTGTCTTTGTAAACAAGAACCACAATGTAATGAACGTAAGGAGAAAACACATTGTGTTAACTAGTACATTCATAGTTATTCACGCCCAAATGAAGGAAACGTACTCATTCTCTTCTAATCACAGGAGTCTTTTCTAATGTGTATTAGGAGTTATCTTGTAAACTAGAACAGCAACGAAAGAGTTAAGATAAGAAAACACATTGTGTTAACAAACAAAGAAGTTATGACAAATGAAACAAAAGTACTTTTCGCTTCTAATCACATGAGTTAGAACACATAGTGTTAACTTGGACAAAGATGATCACGCATGTGAAAAACTCGTACTAAACATAATGTTTTACTCATTCTCTTCTAATCCACAGATTCTTTTTTAATGTTATTAGAGTTGTCGATGTTAAAACCTTGAACCACAATGCAAGACTTAAGGAGAAACACATTGTGTTAACTAGTACAACAAATGTTCATGCCATATGAAACAAACGTACTATTCTCTTCTAAATATAGAGTCTTTTCTAAAGTGTATTAGAGTTATCTCTGAAAACTAGAACCACATGCAAAGGATCTTAGGAAGAAACACATTTTGTTAACTGGTACAAACAAAGATGTTCCGCCAAATGAAATCGGTAACGTACTACTTTTCTTTCTATCCACAGAGTCTTTTCTTATGTGTTTTAGAGTTAATCTCTGTAAAAATAGAATAGCAACGAAAGAACTTAAGGAAGAAACAATTGTGTTAACAAGGTAAAAACAAAGACGTTCTCACCAAATGAAACAAAAAGTGCTTATTCGCTTCTAATCACAGAGGCTCCAGAACCTCATTGTTGTATCTTGGACCCAAGATGATCACGCCCCAAATGAACGAAGGTTTACTCATTCTCTTCTAATCACGAGTCTTTTGTATATGCGTTATTAGTGTTGTCTCTGTTAAAATTAGACCTACAATGTAAACTACGTAGGGAGTAACACATTGTGTTAAACTAGTACAAAATATAAATAAAAAACAAAGATGTTGATACCAAATGATAAACAAAACGTACTCATTCTCCTCTAATCTCAGGGTCTTTACATCTAATTGTATTAGAGTTATCTCGGTAAATAGATCAGCAACGATTAGAAATAAGGCCAGGCAACCAAATTGTGTTTAACATCAATGACGTTCACGCCAATGAAACAAACGTCCTTATTCGCCTTCTAAGCACACAGTCTCGACACATTGTGTTTACTTGGACAAAGATGGTCAGCCAAATGAAACAAATCGTATCATTCTCTTCTAATCACTGAGTCTTTTGTTTTTGCGTATTAGGTTGTATCTGTACTCTAGATACACAATGTAAAGAACTTAAGGTGAAACACATTGTGTTAACGAGTAAAAACAAAAGATGTTCACGCCAAAATGAAACTATCGTACTCATTCTCTTTATTCACTGGTGTTTTATAATGGGTATTAGAGTTATCTTGCAAACGGAAAACAGCAATCGAAAGGAACTTTAAGAAGAAACAACATTGTCGGGAACAGTACAAACATAAACGTTCACGGCAGATGTAACAAACGTGCTTATTCGACTTTCTAAACACAAGAAGTCTCAATCTACTTTGTGTTTAATTGGGACAAACATGATCTCGCAATTATGAAACCAAAAAAATCAAATAAAGTACTCATACTCTTCTAATCTCAGATGTCTTTTGTAATGGTATTGTGTTAGTCTCTGTAAACTAGAACCACATGTATAGAACTTAGGAAGATACAAATTGGTGTTAACTAGTTACAAACATAGTGTTCACGCCAAATGAAACGACAAACGTACTCATTCTATTCGAATCACTGACTCCTTTTCTTTGTGCATTAGAGTTAATCTTTGTAAATCAGAACAGCAACGAAGAACTTACGAAGAAATCTATTGTTGTTAACAAACAAAGAAGTTCATGCCAAAGGAACAAACCGTGCTTATTCGCTTATAAATCACAGAGTCTCAGAAACACAACGTGTTATACTTGCACAAGATGATCACGACAAATGAAACAATACGTACTCTTCCCTTCTAATCACTGAGTCTTTTGTGTAGTGCGTATTAGAGTTGTCTCTCCTTAACTACACCACTAATGTAAGAATTAAGAGAAACACATTGTGTTAACTACTACAATCAAAGATGTTCACGCCAATGAAACAAACGTTCTCATTCTCTTCTAATTCACAGTGTCGTTTCTAATGTGTATTAGAGGTATCTCTGTTAACTAGAACCACAATGTAAGGATCTTAGGAAGGAAACAACTTTCTGTTTACTAGTACAAACAAAGGGGGATGTTTCACCCCAAATAAACAATCGTACTCATTCTCTTCTTATCCAGAATCTTTTTAATGTGTATTTGAGTTATCTCAGTAAACTAGAACAGCAACCGAAAGAACTAAGAAGAATACACATTGGTGTTAACAAACAAAGAAGTTCACGCCAAATTGAACATAACGTGATTGTTCGCTTTAATCACTGAGTTCAGAAAACATTGGTGTTAACTTGGGACAAAGATGATCACGCCAAAATGAAAAAATCGTACTCATTCTCTTCTATCACTGTGTCTTTTGTAATGCGTATTGAGTTGTCTCTGCAAATAGAACCACAATGTAAGGATTGTAGAAGTAAAAATTCTGTTATCTAGTACACAAACAAGATGTTCACGCCAAATGAAACAATCGTACTGATTCTCTTCTAATCACGAGTTCTTTTCTAATGTGTATTAGAGTTATCTCTGTAAACTTAGAAGAGAAGAACGAACTTAAGAAGAAACACATTGGTTAACAAACAAAGAAGTTCACGCAAAATGAAAACAATCGTGCTTATTCGCTCTAATCACAGTGTTCAGAACAATTGTGTTAACTAGGACTAGAGGATCACGGCCAAACGAAAAAAAGTAATCATTTCTCTTCAAATCACTGGTGTCTTTTGTAATGCGTTTTTGAGTTGTCTCTACAAATAGAACCTACAATGTAAGGATTGTAAGAAGAAAAACATTCTGGTTAACTAGTTCAAAACAAGTTGTTCATGCCCAAATGAAACAAACGTACTGATTCTCTTCTATTCACAGAGTCTTTTCTAATGTGTATTAGAGTTATCTCTGTAAACTGAAGAGCAAACGAAAGAACTTAAGAAGAAACACATTGTGTTAACAAAATAGAAGTGCACGCCAAATGAAACAAACGTGCTTTTTCGCTCCCTAATCACAAGGCTCAGTACATCATTGTGTTAAATTGGACCAAAGATAGATGATCACGTCAAATGAAAAAAGTACCATTCTCTTCTAATCACAGAGTTTGTGTAATGCGTATTAGAGTTGTCTCTGTTAACGAGAATGCCAAATGTAAAGATCTTAAGAAGAAACAACATGTGTTAACAGTACAAACAAAGATTGTTCTCGCCAAATGAAACAAAGTACTCATTCTCCTCTAATCTCAGAGTCTTTTCTAATGTGTATTAGGGTTTTCTCTGTAATCTGGAACACAATGTAAAGATCTAACGAAGAAAACATTTCTGTTATACTAGTACAAACAAAGATGTTCACGCCAATGTGAAACAAACGTACCTCATCTCTTCTAATCACAGGATTCTTTTCTAATGTGTTTTTGTGTTATCTCGGTAACTTAAACAGCAACGAGGGAACTTAAGAAGGAAGAAACACATTGTGTTACAAACAAAGACGTGATCACCACAAATGAAACAACATGCTTATTCGGCTTCTAATCACTGTCTCAGAAGAACACATTTTGTTAACTTGGACAAAGATGATCACGCCAAATGAAAACAAACGTAATCATCTCGCCTTATACCCCCCCCCACAGAGTCTTTTTCTAATGTGATTGAGTTATCACTGTTAACTATGAACAGCAACGAAAGGAAACTTAAGAAGAAGAACAAATGTTGTTAACAAGTACAAACAAATATGTTCACTCCAAATGAAACAAACTGTACTCATTCTCTTCTAATCACAGAGTCTTTTTCTAATGTGTATTAGTGTAATCTCTGTAAACTAGAACCACAATGTAAAGATCTTAAGAAGAAAAAACACATTGTTTTCCAGTACATACATCGATGTATTCACGCCAAATGAAGAACGTACTCATTCTCTTCTATCACAGAGTGTTTTGTTAATGCATATTAGAGTTGTCTCTGTAAACGAGAACCGCAATGTAAAAGATCTTAGAAGAATAACACATTGTGTTACCAGTACAAACAAAGATGTTACCGCTAAATGATAGAAGGTAGTAATTCACTTCTAATCACAGAGCACCTTTTCTGATGTATGTATTTTGTGTTATCTCTGTAAACTAGAACCACAATGATATAATGTAATGAAGAAAAAGAAACTCATTCTGATTAACTAGTGCAAACAAAGATGTTCACGCCAATGAAACAAACGTACTCATTCCCTTCTAATCACAGAGTCTTCTCTAATTGTGTATTAGAGTTATTTCTCGGTAACTAGAAACAGCAACGAATGGATCTATGGAAGAAAAACACATTGGGTTAACAAATACAAACTAAGAGGTACAGATTAAGGAAACAAACGTGCTTATTCGCTTCTAATCACCACAGTCTCAGAAACTCATTGTGTTAACATGGTCAGAAGATGATCACGCCAAATGAAACCAAAGTACTAAACAAAGTACTCATTCTTGCTAATCCCAATGAGTCTTTTGCAAAGGGTATTAGAGTTGGCTCTGTAACTAGAACCACAATTGTAAAGAACTTATAGGAGAAACACATTGTGTTAACTAGTACAAACAAGATGTTCACGCAAATGAAAACAAACTTGCTTATCGCTTCTATCACAGAACTTCTGAAACACATCGTGTTAACTTGCACAAAGATGTTCACGACAAATGAAACTAACGTACTCATGCACTTCTAATCACAGAGTCATTTGTAATGCCGTTTTAGAGTTGTCTCTCTAAACTACAATCCAATGTTAAAGAACAAGTAGGAGAAACAATTGTGTTAACTGCTTCTAACAAAGATGTCACGCCAATGAAACAAACGTACTCATTCTTTCTAATCACAGTGGCTGTTTCTAATGTGTATTAGAGGTATCTCTGTAAACTAGTACCACATGTAAGGATCTTAGGAAGTAACACATTCTGGTTCTAGTACAAACAAAGATGTTCACCCCAAATAAAACAAACGTACTCATTCTCTTCTTTGGTCAGAATCTTTTCTATGTGGTATTAGAGGTTTTATCTCTGTAAACTAGAACAGCAACGAAAGAACTTAAGAGAAACACATTGTGTTAACATGTAAACAAATACGTTCACGCCAAATGAAACAAACGTACTCATTCTCTTCAATCACAGAGGCCTTTTCTGATGTGTATTAGAGTTTTCTGTGTAACTGGAACAACAATGTAAAGATGTATGAAGAAACACATTCTGTTAACTAGTAAAAAAAGATGTTCACGCCAATGGAAACAAACGAACTCATTCTCTTCTAATCACACAGTCTTTTAATGTGTATTTGAGTTATCTCGGTAACTAGAACAGCAACGAAAGAACTTAGAAGAAACACATTGTGTAACAAAAACAAAGAAGTTCTCGCCAACATGAACCAAAACGTGCTTATTCGCTTCTAATCTCAGAAAGGTCTCAGAACACTTTGGTGTTAAACTTGGACAAAGATGATCCCGCCAAATGAAAAAAATCGTATCATTCTATTCTATTCACAGTGTCTTTTGTAATGCGTATTAGAGTGTCTCTGCAAAATAGTACCACAAATTGTAAAGTACTTATGGGAGTAACACATTGTGTTAACTAGCCACAAACAAAGATGTTCACGCACAACATGATAAACTTCGTTACTCATTCTCTTCTAATTCTGAGATTCTTTTCTATTGTTTATTAGAGTTATCTCTGTATAAACTTGATCCAACAATTGTAAGGATTGTAGAGAACAACATTCTGATTAACTAGTACAAAACAAAGATGTTCACGCCCAAATGAACCTAACGTTAGCATTTCTTCTAATCATGAGTCTTTTCTTAATGTGTAGTAGAGTTATTCTTGTTATACTAGAAGAGCAACGAAAGAACTTAAGAAGAAACACATTGTTGTTAACAAACCAAAGACGTTCACCCCAATGAAACAACATGCTCCCTATTTTGTTATAATCACAGGTTCAAGAACACATATGGTGTTAATTGCGGACAAAGATGATCACGCCAAATGAAACAAACGTACTCATTCTCTTCTAATCACTGAGTCCTTTTCTAATGCGTTTCAGAGTTGTCTCTGTTAAAATAGAACCACAACGTAAACAAACGTATGGAGAAACATCATTGTCTTAACTAGTACAACAAAGATGTTCACGCCAAATGACACAAAACGTACTCTTCTCTTTATTCACAGTGTCTTTCTAATTGTGTATTGAGTTATCTCGTAAACTAGAACCACAATGTAAAAATCTTAAGATGAAACACATTCTTTTAACTAGAACAAACAAGATGTCTACTCAATTTAAACAGACGTATATATTTCAGTTTATTTACAGAGTTCTTGTATTTCCTATTAGAGTTTTCTCTGTAACTTAGGAACAGCAAACGAAAGAACTTTTAAGAAGAAACTCAGTGTGTTAACAACTACCAAACAAAGAGGTTCTTGCCAAAGGAAATACAAACGTGCTTATTCGCTTCTATTCACACAGTCTCAGATACATTGTGTTAACATGGACAAGATGATCACGACAAATGAAACAAAAGTACTAAACAAACGTACTAATTCTCTTTCTAATCACGAGTTCTTTTGTAATGCGTTATTAGAGTTGTCTCTGTAAACTAGAAACCAAAATGTAAAGACTTAGAGAAAAACAATTGTGTTAACTAGTAAATACAAAGCTGTTCATGCAAATGAAGGAAACGTACTCATTCTCTTTAATCACAGATCTTTGCTAATGTGTATTAGAGTTATCTTTGTAAACTAGACAGCTACGAAAGAACTTAAGAAGGGGGGGAAACACATTGTGTTATCAAACAAAGAAGTTCTCGCCAATGAAACAAACGTGCTTATTTCACTTCTATTACAGTGGTCTCAGAACACTTGTGTTAACATTGCACAAAGATGGATCACGACGAAATGAACAAACGTACTCAATCCCTTCTATCACCAGAGTCTTTTGTATTGCGTATTAGAGGTTGTTCTCTCTAATCTACAAACCACAATGTAAAGAACTTAAGGTGAAACACATTGTGTTAAACTACTACAAACAAGATGTCACGCCAAATTGAAATCAATACGTACACAGTCTCTTCTAATCCCTCAGTGTCTTTCTATGTGTATTAGCGGTATCTCTGTAAATAGATCCACAATGTATGGATCTTAGGAAGAAACACATTTGTTAACTAGTACAATCAAAGATGTTCACCCCAATATAAAACAAACGTATCTAATTCTCTTCTTATCACAGAATCTTTTCTATTGTGTATTAGAGTTATCTCTGTAAACTAGATACAGCAACGAAAGAACTTAAGAAGAAAATACACATTGTGTGAACAAGTTTCAAACAAATACGTTCACGCCAAATGAACAAACGTTCTCATTCTCTTCTAATCACTGAGCCTTTTTGATTGTGTATTAGAGTTTTCTCTGTTAAACTGGAAAACCACATATGTAATGAAGTAATGAAGAACACATTCTGTTAACTAGTACAAACAAGATGTCCACGCCAAATTGAAACAACGTAATCATTTTCTAATCCACAGTCTTTTCTAATGTTGTATTAGTGTTATCTCGCTAACTAGAACAGCAACGAAGAACTTAAAGAGAAAAACACTTTGTGTAGTTAACAAACAAAGAAGTTCACGACCAAATGAAAACAACGTGCTAATTCGCTTTAATTCCTCAGAGTATCAGAACAACATTGTGTTAACTTTGGCAAAGATGATCACGCCATATGAAAAAAAGTACTCTTTCTCTTTAATCACTGTGTCTTTGGTAATGCGTATTAGAGTTGTTTGCTAAACTAGACCACAATGTAAAGAACTGAAGGAGAAACACATTGTGTTAAACTAGCACAAACAAAGTTGTTTTCACGCCAAATGATCAAACTACTCATTATCTTTAATCACAGAGTCTTTTCTAAAGTGTATTAGAGTTATCTCTGTAAACTAGATCCACAATGTAAAGATCTTAAGTAGAAACACATTGTGTTATCTGTACAAAAAACGATGTTTCACGCCTAATGAGAGAAACGTACTCATTCTCTTCTAATCACAGAGTGGTTTGTTATGCATATTAGAGTTGTCTCTGTTATACGAGAACCGCAATGTAATGATCTTAAGATGAAACACATTGTGTTCAACCAGTACAAACAAGATGTTCCCGCAAATGATAGAAAGGTAGGCATTCCACTTCTTAGCCAGAGCCTTTTCTCCCGGATGTGTATTAGAGTTATTCTTTAAACTGGACCACAATGTAAGATGTAATGAGAGAACACATTCTGTTAAATAGTGCAAAAAAGGAGGTTCTCGCCAAATGAATAACATAAGTTACTCATTCCCTTCTAATCACAGGTCTTCTTAATGGTATTAGTGTTTTCTCGGTAACTTGACTGCAACGATAAAACTTAAGAAGAAACACATTGAGTTAAACAACTTACAAACAAAAGAGGGTTCATTGCCAAGGAAACAAACGTGCTTATTCGCTTCTAATCAACACGTCTCAGAACACATTGTGTGAAATGGGACAATGATGATCACGCCAAATGAAACAAATGTACTAATCAAGTACTCATGTCTCTTATAAGCACAGAGTCTTTGTTAATGCGTATTAGAGTTGTCTCTGTAGACTAGAACACAATGTAAAGAACTTGAAGGAGAAAACACATTGTGTTAACTAGTACAAACAAGATGTTCACGCAAATGAAACAAACGTATCATTCCCTTTAATCACACGTCTTTTCTAATGTGTATTAGTGTTATCTCGCCTACTAGAACAGCAACGAAAGAAAATTAAGAAGAAACATATTTGTTAACAAACAAAGGAGTTTCACGCCAAATGAAAACAAACGTGCTAATTCGCTTCTAATCTCATAGTCTCAGAACACATTGTTGTTTCTCTTGGGCAAAGATGATCACGCCAATGAAAAAATTAGTACTCATTCTCTTCCTAATCACAGTGTATTTTGTAATGCGTATTAGAGTTGTTCTGCAATCTAGAACCACAATTGAAGAACTTAAGGAGAAACACATTGGTTAATCTAGCACAAACAAAGATGTTCACGCCAAATGAAAGAAACGTACTTCATTCTCTTCTATTCAAGGTCTTTTTAATGTGTATTAGAGTTATCTCTGTAATCTAGAACCACATGTAAGGATTGTAAGAAGAAAATCATTCTGTTAACTTGTACCAAACAAAACATGTTCACGCACAAATGAAACAAACGTACTGATTCATCTTCTAATCACAGAGTCTTTTTAATGTGTATTAGATTAATCTCTGTAACTAGAGAGCAACGAAAAGGAAAATTTAGGGGAAGAAAACACTTTGTGTTAACAAACAAGGATGTTCACGCCAAAATTGAAACTAACGTGCTTATTCGCTTCTAATCCACAGAATCTCAGAACACATTGTGTTACTTGGACAAAGATGATCACGTCAAATGAAACAAAGTACTCATTTCTTCTAATCACAGAGTTTTTGTTAATGCGTATTAGAGTTGTCTCTGTAATCGAGTAACCGCAGCAATGTAAGATCTAAGAAGAAAACACATTGGAATTACCAGTACAAAAAATGATGTTCTCCTCCAAATTAAACAAACGTATCATTTTCTTTAATCACAGAGTCTTTTCTATGTGTATTGAGTTATCTCGGTAAGTAGAACAGCAACGAAAGAACTTACTGAAGAAACACATTGTGTTAACAACAAAGTCGTTCACCCAAATGAAACAAAACATGCTGATTCGCTTATATTCACAGTTCTGAACACATTTTTGTTAACTTGGACAATGATGATCACGCAATGAACAATCGTACTCATTCTCTCCTTATCATCAGAGTTTCTTTTCTAATGTGTATTAGAGTTTTCTCTGGTATACTAGATACAGCAACGAAAGAAAATAAGAAGAAACACATTTTGTTAACACATGTAAGAAAAAAATATGTTCTCGCCAAATGAAACAAACGTACTCATTTATCTTCTAATCATAGAGTCTTTCTAATGTTTATTACAGATATCTCTGTTACTGAACACAATGTAAGTTCCTTAAGATAGAAACACATTGTTGTTAACCAGTCAAACAACAATGTTACGCAAATGAAAGAAACGTTCTCATTCGCTTCTAATAACAGATGAGAGTGGTTTGTAATGATACTAGAGTTGTCTCTGTAAACGAGAACCGCATTGTAACAGCTGAAGAAGATACACATTGTGTTCACCAGTACAAACAAAGATTGTTCCGACAAAAGAAAGGAAAGGTAGTCATCCACTTCTAATCACAGAGCTTTTATGATGTGTATTGTGTTATCTCTGTAATATGGAACACAATGTAAAGATGTAATGAAGAAACACATTCTGTTATTGTGGCAAACAAAGATGGTCACGCCAAATGAAACAAACGTACTTTTCCCTTCTATTCACAGAGTCTTCTCTATGTGTATTAGAGTTTCTCGGTAACTAGGAACAGAACGGAATGAAAACTTAAGGAAGAAACACATTGTGTTAACAACTACAAATCAAAGAGGTTATGCCAAAGGAACAAACGTGTTTATTCGCTTCTAAATCACACAGTCTTCAGAACACTTTGTGTTAAACATGGACAAAGTGATCTCGCCAATTGAAACATAGTACTAAAATCAACTTACTCATTCTCTTCTTAATCACCAGAGTCTTTTGTACTGTGTATTAGAGTTGTCTTGTTAAACTAGAACCACAATGTAACGAACTTAAGGAGAAAAACAACTTTGTGTTAACTTGTACAAACACAAGATGTTCTCGCCAAATGAAACAAAGTGCTTATTAGCTTCTTAAGCACAGACTATCAGAAACATCTGTTACTTGCACAAAGATGATCACGACAAATGACAAACGTTACTCATTCCCTTCTAATCACTGAGTCTTTTGTAATGCGTATTAGGAGTTGTCTCTTCTAAACTACAACCTGGTCAATGTAAAGACTTAAGGAGAAACACATTGTGGTAACTACTACAACAAAGATGTTCACGCCAAAATGAAACATATACGTACTCATTCTCTTCCTAATCACAGTGTCTTTTCTAATGTGTATTAGAGGTTCTCCGTAAACTAGAACCACAATGTATGATCTTAGGAAGATACACATTCTGTTAACTAGTACAAACAAAGATGTTCACCCCAGAAATAAACAAACGTTAACTCATTCTCTTTTATCACAGATCTTTTCTAATGTGTATTAGAGTTATCTCTGTAAACTAGAAACGCAACGAAAGAAACTTAGAAGAACACATTGTGTGAACAAGTACAAACATATACGTTTCACGCCTAAATGAAACATAAATTACTCATTATCTTCTAATCACAGAGCTTTTTGTGTGTATTGAGTTATCTCTGTAAACTGGAACCACAATGTTTTAAAATAAAGATGTAATGAAGAAAACACATTCTTGTTACTAGTACAAACAAAGATGTCACGCCAAAATGAAAACTTACGTACTCATTTCTCTTCTAATCACACAGTCTTTTTCTAATGTGTATTAGAGTTATCGCGGTAACTAGACAGCAACGAAAGCACTTAAGAAGAAAACAATTGTGTTAAACAACAAAGAAGTTCTCGCCAAATGAACAAACGGCTTATTCGCTTCTAATCACAGAGTCTCTGAACATCATAGTGTTAACTTGGACAAAGATGATCACGCAAATGAAAAACGTACTCTTCTCTTCTAATACAGTGTCTTTTGTAATGCGTTTAGTGTTGTCTCTGCAACTTAGAACCTCAATGTAAAGTAACTTTAAGGAGATACACATTGTGTTAAATAGCACAAACAAAGAGTACACGCCATTGAAACATATACGTACTCATTCTCTTCTAATCACAGAGTATTTCTAATGTGTTTAGAGTTATCTCTGTAAACTAGAACCACATTGTAAGATTGTAGAAGAAAACATTCTGTTAACATAGTAAAACAAAGGATGTTCACGCCAAATGAAACAATCGTACTGATTCTCTTCTTATCACAGAGTTCTTTTCTTATGTGTTTTAGGAGTTATCTCTGTAAAAATAGAGGCAACGAAAGAACTTAAGAAAGGAAACCACATTGTGTTAACAAACAAAGAAGTTCACGCAATGAAAAATCGTGCTTATTCTCCCCCCCACCCCCATTCTATCAAGAGTCTCAGAACACATTGTGTTAATTGGACAAAGATGAATCACGTCAAATGAAACAAACGTACTCTTTCTCTTCTAATCTCTGAGTTTTTGTTAATGCGTATAGAGTTTTTCTCTGAAACGAGAACAGCAATGTAATGTAAAGATCTTAAGAAGAAACACATTCTGTTAACCAGTACAAAAAAGGATGTTACGCCAAATGAAACAAAAGTACTTCATTTCTCTTCTAAATCCACAGGTCTTTTCTAATGTGATTAGGTTTTCTTGTAAACTGGAACCACATTGTAAAGATATAACGAAGAAAACACATTCGTTACTAGTTCAAACAAGATGTACACGCCAAAAGAAACAAAGGTACTCACCCCCCCCCCCCCCCCCCCCCCCCCCCCTTCGCTTCTAATCACAGATTCTTTTCTAATGTGTTTTTAGAGGTTATCTCGGTAACTAAAACAGCAACGAAAGAAGAAATTAACGAAGAAACATTGGTTAACAAACAATGAAGTTCACCCCAAATTGAATACAAACATGCTTATTCGCTTCTAATCCAGTTCAGTAACACATTGTGTTAACTTGGACAAAGATTCCCCCCCCGATACGCCAAAATGAAACAAACGTACTCATCTCTCCTTATCCAGAGGTCTTTTTAAATGTGGTATTAGGAGTTATTCTCTGTAAACTAGAACAGCAACGAAAGAACATAAGAAGAAACACAATTTTGTTTAACAAGTACAAACAAATATGTTCACGCCTAATGAAAACAAACGTACTAATTCTCTTCTTATACAGAGTCTTTTTCTAATGTGTATTCGAGTTATCTCTGTTAACTAGAACCACTATGTAAATTTTATCTTAGAAGAAACAAATTCTGATAAACTAGTAGAAACAATGAGGTTCACGCCAAAATGAAAGTAAACTTACTCATTCTCTTCTAATCACAGATGTGTTTTGTAAAGCGTATTAAGTGTTTTCTCTAGTTACGAGTACCGCAATGTAAAGATTTCTTAAGAAGATAACATTGTGTTAACCAGTACAAACAAAGATGTTCACGCCAAATGAAAGAAACGTCACTCATTCATTCTATCACAGAGTTTTTTCTGGTGTGTTATTTGAGTTTTCTCTGTAAACTGGATCCAACCAATTGTATAGATGTAATGAGAACACATTCTGTTAACTAGTACAAACCAAAAGGGATGTTCACTCCATATGAAAAACAAACGTAATCATTCTCTACTAATCACAGGAGTTTTTCTAATGTGTATTAGAGTTTTTCTGTATACTAGAACACAATGTAGGATCCTAAGATGACAACACATTCTGTTTACTAGTACAATCAAAGATATTCACGCCAAATGAAACAAACGTACTCATTCTCTACTAAATCACAGAGACTTTTCTTTATGTGTATTGAGTTATCTCTGTATACTAGTGACAGCCCAACCACCCCCCTAACTTCGAAAAGAACTTAAGAAGAAACACATTGTGTTAAAAAACATTGAACAAGTTCACGCTTAAATGAAATAAACGTATTATTCGATTCTAAACACGTGTCTCAGAACACATTGTGTTAACTTGGACAAAGATGATCACGTTCAAATGAAACAAATGTACTAATTTTCTTCCTATCACAGATCTTCTCTATGGGTATTAGAGTTATTCTCTGATAAACTCGGACAGCAACGAAAGAACTTAAGAAGAAACACATTTGTGTTTAAAAGTACAAAACTAATATGTTCACGCCAAAATGAATATCAAACGTACGCATTTCTCTTCTATATCACAGAGTTCTTTTCTAATGTGGATTAGAGTTATTCTGTAAAAAACTAGAACCACAATGTAAATATCTTAAGAAGAAAACACATTTGTTAACTAGTAGAAACCAAAAGAGGTTCACGCCAAATGAAAGAAAGAAACATATCATTTCTTCTAATCACAGAGGTTTTGTAAAGCGTATTTAGAGGTGTCTCTGTAAACGAGAAGCGCAATGTAAGATTTAGATGAAACACATTGTTGTTAACCAGTACAAACAAAGATTTCACGCCAAATGAAACCACGTACTATACTCTTTCCAATCACAGATTCTTTTCTAATGTGTATTAGGGTTATCTCTGTAAACTGGAAACCACAATGTAAAAGATCAACGAAGTAAACTCATTCTGGTAATAGTACAAACAAAGATGTTCACGCCAATGAAAACCATCGTTACTAATTCTCTTCGAATAATAGAGTCTTTTCTAATGTGTAATTCGAGCTATCTCTTTAACACTAGGAACAGAAACGAAAGAACTTAACGAAGAAACCACATTGTGTTAACAAAGATATCACGCCAATGAAACAACGTTCTCATTGATTCTAATCCACAGAGGTCTCAGAACACATCATGTGTTGCTTGGGACAAGATGATCACGTCAAATGAAACAAACGTACTCATCTTTTAATCACAGTGTCTTTTTAATGTGTATTTTTTGTGTTTTCTCTAGTTAAACTAGGACAGCAACGAAAGAAACTTGAAGAAAACACTTGTGTAACAAGTATCAAACAAGTATGTTCACGCCAATGAAACAGTCGTTATATTCAGTTCTAATTACAGAGTCTCTGTAAGGTCCTATTAGAGTATCCTCTGTAAACTGGAACAGCAACAAAAGAACTTAAGAGAAAGAAACACATTGTTGTTAACAACTACTTAACAAAGAAGGTTCGTGGCAAAGAAAACACAAACGTGCTTTATTCGCTTCTAATCACACAGTCCTCAATACACATTGTGGTTAACTTCGACAATTCATGGATCACCGCCAAATGAAACAAAAGTAGTAGTAAACAAACGTACTCATTCTCTTCTATTCACAGAGTCTTTTGTAATGGGAATTAGTAGTTGTCTCTGCTAAACAAGTACCACAATGGAAAGAACTTAAGGAGAAACACATTGTGTTAATAGTAACAAAACAAAGATGTTTCTCGCCAAATGAAGGAAACGTCTACTCATTCTCTTCTAATCACAGAGTCTTTTCTAATGTGTTTTAGAGTTATCTCTGTAAACAAGAACAGCAAACGAATGAAGGTATAAGAAGAAACACATTGTGTTAACAAACAAAGAAGGTCATGCCAAATGAAACTAAATCTTGTCTTTTTCGCTTTTTCTAATCACAGAGTCTCTGAACCTTGTGTTACTTGGACAAAGTTGATCACGCCATGTGAAAAACACAATACTAACAAAAGTACTCATTCTCTTTAATCAGAGTCTTTTGTAATGCAATTAGAGTTGTCTATGTAAACTAGGAAACCACAATGGAAAAGAACTTAAGGAGATACGACATTGTGTTAACTAGTTACAAACAAAGATGTTCATGCCAATTGAAACAAAACGTATCATTCTCTTCTAATTACAGAAGTCTTTCTAAAGTGTATTAGAGTTATCTCTACCCCCCGACACCCCCCCCCCCCCCCCCCACCAAGAACCACAATGCAAGGATCTTAGGAAGAAACACATTTCTCTAACTAGTACAAACAAAGATGTTCACGCCCAAATGATAACGAAAGTACTCTTTCTCTTTTATCCAGTGTTTTTCTAATGTGTATTGGAGTTATCTCTATAAAACTAGAATAGCAACGATAGCTTTAAGAAGAAACACATTGTGTTAACAAGTAAAAACAATAGACGTTAACACAAATGAAAACAATAGTGCTTTTTCGCTTCTATCACAGTGTCTCAGAACACATTTTGGTAACTTGGACCAAAGATGATCACGCCTAATGAAACGAACGTACTCATTCTTTCTATCTCAGAGTCTTTGTAATGCGTATTAGAGTTGTCTCTGTTAATAGAACCACAATGTAAACAACGTAAGGGAAACACATTTGTGTTAATAGTAAAAACATAGATGTTGGACGCCAATGAAAAAAACGTTACTCATTCTCCTGTATTACAGGTCTTTTCTAATGTGTATTAGAGGTTTTTCAGTAAAACTAGAAAACCACAATGTAAAGGACTCAAGAAGAAACCATTGTTTTAACCTTACTAAACAAAGTGTTCCGCCAAATGAACAAACTACTCATTCTCTTTCTATACACCGAGTCTTTTCTAATGTTGTTATTAGAGTTTCTCGGTAACTAGAACAGCACGATTGTTAGAACTTAAGAAGCAACAAATTGTGTTTAAATACAAAGACATTCCACGCCTAATGAAAACAAACGTCCTTTTTCGCTTCTAATCACACAGTCTCAGAACACATTGTGTTAACTTGGACAAGATGGTCACGCCAAATGAAACAAACGTATCATTCTCTTCTATTCATGAGTCTTTGGTAATGCGTTATTAGAGTTTGTCTCTGTAAACTAGATCCACAATGGTAAAGATCTTAAGGAGAAACTCATTGTGTTAACTCGTACTAACAAAGATGTTCACGCCAATGAAACAAACGTTACTCCATTCTCTTCTAATAACAGAGTGTTTTATTATGGGTATTAGAGTTATCTCTGCAAACAAGATCAGCAACGAAAGAACTTAAGAAGAGTAACATTGTGTGAACAAGTACAAAACAAAAACGTTCACGGAAGATGAAACATTCGTGCTTATGAGCTTCTAAACACGGTTATCAGAACAATTGTGTTAACTTGGACAAACATGATCAGCCAAATGAAACAAACGTATACTCAATACTCTTCTAATCACAGAGTCTTTTGTAATGCGTATTTAGAGTTATCTCTGTAAACTAGAACCACAATGTAAAGACTTAAGAAGAAACACATTCTGTTAACTAGTGACAAACAAATGTTCACGCCAAATGAAACAAAGTACTCATTCCTTCTTATCACAGAGTCTTTCTAATGTGTATTAGAGTTATCTCGTAACTAGAACAGCAACGAAAGAACTAAGAGAAAACACATTGTGTTAACATACAAAACAATAGGTTCACGCAAATGAAACAACGTCTCATTCGCTTCTAATAGCACAGTCTTTTCTATGAATTAGATGTTAACTGTAAACTAGAACATCAACGTAAAGATTAAAAAAACACATTTGTTAACTAAGAAACAAAGAAGTTCACCAATGAAACAAACGTACTCATTCTCTTCTAATCACAGAGTCTTTTAATTTCGTATTAGGTTGTCTCTGTAAAATTGAACACAAGAAAGAACTAAGGAAAAAACACATTGTGTTAACCAAACAAAAAGTTCAGACGCCCAAAAAGAAACAAACGTGTATGCGCTTCTAATCAACAGACTTCAGAACACAAAGTGTTTACTTGCCCCAAAATGATCACGCCCAAAAGAAACAGAACGTTACTATTCAAAAACAGCAACGAAAGAATTAGAGAAACACATTGTGTTAACAAAAAGGATGTTCAGCCAAATGAAAACGTAAATTCCTTCTAATCACAGAGCTTTTCTAATGTGTATTAGAGTTATCTCGTAAACTGGAACCACAAAGTAAAGATCTAAGAAAAACACATCTGTACTAGTACAAACAAGATGATTCACGCCAAATGAAACAAACTACTCATTCTCTTCTAATCACGAGTCTTTTCGTAAAGTGTAATTAGAGTTATCTCTGTAAACGAGAACAGCAATGTAAAGATCTTAAGAAGAAACACATTGGTAACCATACAAACAAGATGTTCCCCAAATGAATCAAACGTATATTATCTTCTAATACAGAGTCTTTCTAATGCTATTAGTGTTACTCTGTAAATAGAACAGCAAATGAAAGAACTTAAGAAGAAAACATTGTGTTACACTCAACAAAGACGTTCATCAAAATGAAACTAAATGCTTATTTCGCTTTAGAACACAGTCTCAGAAGCATTTGTGTTAACTGGACAAAAAAGATGATCACGCCAAATGAAACAAACGTATCTTTCTCATTCTTATCACAGTGTCTTTTCTAATGTGTATTAGAGTTATCTCTGTAAACTAGAACCCCAATGTAAAGAACTTAGGAAGAAACACATTTTGTTAACAAGTACAAACAATTGTTCACGCCAAATGAAACAACGTACTCATTTCTTTATCTTAGAGTCTTTTTAATGTTTATTAGAGTTTTCTCTGTAAAAATAGAACCAAAAATGAACTTAGAAGAAACCATTGTGTTAACAATCAAAGAAGAGAAGCCAATGAACAAGTCTGTGCTTCTAATCCAAGTCTCAGAACACATCTGTTAACTTGAAAATGATCACGCCAAATGAAACAAAATTAAAAAAGTACTCATTCCTTTCTAATCACAGAGTCTTTGTAATGGTATCTAGAGTTGTCTCTGTAAACTAGACCACAATGTAAAAACTTAAGGAGAAACACATTGTGGGTTACCTAGTACAAACAAGAAGTTCACCGCAAATGAAACAAACGTACTCATTCCTTCTAATCACAGGTCTTTTCTAATGTGTATTAGAGGTATCTCTGTAAACTAGAACCCCAATGTAGGATTTAGGAAGAAACACATTCTGTTAACTAGTCAAACAAAGATGTTCACGCCAAATGAAACAAACGTATCATTCTCTTCTAATCACAGGTCTTTTCTAATGTGTATTAGAGTTATCTCTGTAAACTAGAACAGCAACGAAAGAACTTAAGAAGAAACACATTGGTGTTACAACAAACAAATAATGTTCCCGCCAAATGAAACAATCGTGTTATTCGCTTCTAATCACACAGGCTCGAAAACATTGTGTTAACTTGGACAAAGATGATCACGCCAAATGAACAAAGACTAAACAACGTACTCATTCTCTCTAATCACAGATTTTTGTAATGCGTATCAGAGTTGTCTCTGTTATCGAACCACATTGTAAACAACGTAAGAGAAACACATTGTGTTAACTAGTAAACAAAGATGTTCACGCCAAATGAAAACAAACGTACTCATTCTCTTCTAATCACAGTGTCTTTTCTATGTGTATTAGTAGTTATCTCTGTAAACTAGAACCACAATGTAAGATCTTAAGAAGAAACACATTGTTTTAACTGTACAAACAAAGATGTCCAGCCAATTGAAACAGACGTATATATTCAGTTCTAATTACAGAGTCTCTTGTAATTCCTATTAGAGTTATCTCTGTAAACTAGAACAGCAACGAAAGAACTTAAGAAGAAACACATTGTGTTAACAAGTACAAACAAAGAGGTTCACGCCAAATGAAACAATCGTGCTTATTCGCTTCTAATCACACAGTCTCAGAACACATTGTGTTAACTTGGACAAAGATGATCACGCGAAATGAAACAAACGTACTAAACAAACGTACCACTTCTCTTCTAATCACAGAGTCTTTTGTAATGCGTATTAGAGTTGTCTCTGTAAATATAACCACAATGTAAACAACTTAAGGAGAAACACATTGTGTTAACTAGTAACAAACAAAGATGTTCACGCCAAATGAAACAAACGTACTCATTCTCTTCTAATCACAGTGTCTTTTCTAATGTTTTATTAGAGTTATCTGTGTAAACTAGAACCACAATGTAAAGATCTTAAGAAGAAACACATTGTTTTAACTAGTACAAACAAAGATGTCCACGCCAAATGAAACAGACGTATCATTCTTTTTAATTACAGAGTCTCTTCTAATTCTATAGAGTTCTCTCTGTAAACTAGAACAGCAATGAAAGAACTTAAGAAGAACACATTGTGTTAACACTCAAACAAAGAGGTTCATGCCAAATGAAACAAACGTGCTTATTCGCTTCTAATCACAAGTCTCAGAACACATTGTGTTAACTGGAAAGATGATCACCAATGAAACAAACGTCTCAAGTACTATCTTAATCACAGAGTCTTTTGTAATGCGTATTAGAGTTGTCTCTGTAAACTAGAACCACAATGTAGAACTTAAGAAGAAACACATTGTGTTAACTAGTACAACAAAGATGTTCACGCCAAATGAAACAAACGTACTCATTCTCTTCTAATCACAGAGTCTTTTCTAATGTTAGAGTTAATCTCTGTAAACTATAACCACAAGTAAAGATCTTTAAGAAGAAACACATTCTGTTAACTAGTACAAACAAAGATGTTCTCGCCAATTTAACAAACGTACTATTTCGTTTAATTACAGAGTCTTTTCTATTCCTATTTGAGTTATCTCTGTAAACTAGAACAGCAATGTAAAGACTTAAGAAGAAGCACATTTGTTAACAAGTACAAACAAAGAGTTCACGCCAATGAAGCAAACGTCTATTCGCTTCTAATCACAGAGTTTCAGATACATTTGTTTAACTTGGACAATAAGATGATGCACGTAATGGAAAACAAACGTACTCTTCTCTTCTAATCAAGTGTCTTTTGTAATGGTATTAGAGTTGTCTCTGTAAACTAGAACCACAATGTAGAATCTTAGGAAGAAACACATGTGTTAACATCAAAAAGATGTTCAGCCAAATGAAACAACGTACTCATTCTCTTCTAATCACAGAGTCTTTTTAATGCTTATTAGAGTTTCTCGTAAGCTAAACACATTGTAAACACTTATAGCTCATTCCGTGAACTACCCCCCTCCCCTTGGCCCTCTGTTGAGGTATGTGGTCGTGCATTTGGAGTTAGCCCACAGTATATGGGTAAGCTAAATGTCTTGCATATCATGACCCAACATGTGACTCTGACATTCATTTCCGCCCCTCTTCCGCAAAATTTCCCTGAGCCATGTTGGGTTCATTTTCGGTCTGCTTCATGATGGGTGTGTTGGGGCCTCTGAGGCTCTGGCTACTTGATTTGGTAGGAGTTGATTTTTCTCTTTGCTGATCTCCTTCCCCCTTGTGCTGGTGTCCGGTTCATCAGGAAAAACAGCCCCTTGCTTGTTTATCGAAGTATTAGAGTTGTCTCTGTAAACTAGAACCACAATGTAAAGAACTTAGAGGAGAAACAAATTGTGTTTACTAGTACAAACAAAGTGTTCAAGCCAAATGAAACAAACGTACTCATTCTCCTTCTAATCACAGAATCTTTTCTAGTGTGTATTAGAGTTATCTCGGTAACAAGAACAGCAACGAAAGAACTTAAGAAGAAACACATTGTGTTCACAAACAAAGACGTTCACGCCAAGTGAAACAAACGTGCTTATTCGCTTCTAATCACAGAGTCTCAGAACCCATTGTGTTAACTTGGACAAAGATGACCACGCCAAATCAAACAAATGTACTAACCAAACGTACTCATTCTCTTCTAATCACAGAGTATTTTGTAATGCCTATTAGAGTTGTCTCTGTAAACGAGAACCACAATGTAGAGATCGTAAGAAGAAACACATTGTGTTAACCAGTACAAAGATGTTCACGCCAAATGAAGCAAACGTACTCATTCTCTTCTAATCACAGATTTTTTTCTAATGTGTTTTAGTGTTATCTCGTTAACTAGAACAGCAACGAAAGAACTTAAGAAGAAACACATTGTGTTAACAAACAAAGACGTTCACCCCAAGTGAAACAAACGTGGTTATTCGCTTCTAATCTCAGAGTCTCAGAACACATTGTGTTGACTTGGACAAAGATGATCACGCCAAATGAAACAAACATACTCATTCTCTTCTAATCACAGAGTCTTTTCTAATGTGTTTTAGAGTTATCTCTGTAAACAAGAACAACATGTAAAGATCTTAAGAAGAAAGACATTGTGTTAACTACTTACAAACAAAGATGTTCACGCCAAATGAAAGAAACGTACTACTCTATTCTAATCACAGAGTCTTCTCTTAATGTGCATTAGAGTTATATCTGTAAACCAGAACCACAATGTAAAGAACTTAAGAAGAAACACATTGTGTTAACTTGTACAAACAAAGATGTCCACGCCAATTGAAACGGACGTATATATTCAGTTCTAACTACAGAGTCTCTTGTAATTCCTATTAGAGTTATCTCTGTAAACGAGAACAGCAACGAAAGAACTTAAGAATAAACACATTGTGTTAACAAGTACAAACAAAGAGGTTCACTCCAAAAGAAACAAACGTGCTTATTCGCTTCTAATCACAGGGTATCAGAACTCATTGTGTTAACTTGGACAAAGATGATCACGTCAAATGAAACTAACGTACTTATTCTCTTCTAATCACAGAGTCTTTTGTAATGCGTATTAGAGTTGTCTCTGTAAAAGAGAACCGCAATGGAGAGATCTTAAGAAGAAACACATTGTGTTAACCAGTACAAAGTTGTTCACGCCAAATGAAACAAACGTACTCATTCTCTTCAAATCACAGAGTCTTTTCTAATGTGTATTAGAGTTATCTCTGTAAACTGGAACCACAATGTAAAGATCTAACGAAGAAACACATTCTGTTAACTAGTACAAACAAAGATGTTCATGCCAAATGAAGCAAACGTACTCATTCTCTTCTAATCACAGAGTCTTTTCTAATGTGTATTAGAGTTATCTCGGTAACTAGAACAGCAAGGAAATAACTGAAGAAGAAACACGTTGTGTTAACAAACAAAGACGTTCACCCGAAATGAAACAAACGTGCTTCGTCGCTTCTAATCACACAGTCTCAGAGCACATTGTGTTAACTTGGACAGAGATGATCACGCCAAATGAAACAAACGTACTCATTCTCTTCTGATCAATGAGTCTTTCGTAATGCGTATTAGAGTTGTCTCTGTAAACTAGAATCACAATGTAAAGAACTTAAGGAGAAGCAAATTGTGTTAACTAGCACAAACAAAGATGTTCACGCCAAATGAAACAAATGTACTCATTCTCTTCTAATCACAGAGTCTTTTCTAATGTGTATTAGAGTTATCTCTCTAAACTAGAACCAGAATGTAAAGATCTTAAGAAGAGACACATTCTGTTAACTAGTACAAAGATGTTCACGCCAAATGAAACAAACGTACTCATTCTCTTCTAATCACAGATTCTTTTCTAATGTGTATTAGAGTTATCTCTGTAAACTAGAACAGCAACGAAAAAACTTAAGAAACACATTGTGTTAACAAACAAAGAAGTTCACGCCAAATGAAACAAACGTGCTTATTCGCTTCTAATCACAGAGTCTCAGAACACACTGTGTTAACTTGGACAAAGATGATCACGTCAAATGAAACAAACGTACTCATTCTCTTCTTATCACAGAGTCTTTTGTAATGCGTATTAGAGTTGTCTCTGTAAACGAGAACCGCAATGTAGAGATCTTAACAAGAAAAAAATTGTGTTAACCAGTACAAAGATGTTCACGCCAAATGAAACAAACGTACTCATTCTCTTCTAATCACAGAGTCTTTGCTAATGTGTATTAGAGTTATCTCGGTAACTAGAACAGCAACGAAAGAACTGAAGAAGAAACACCTTGTGTTAACAAACAAAGACGTTCACCCGAAATGAAACAAACGTGCTTCGTCCCTTCTAATCACACAGTGTCATAACACATTGTGTTAACTTGGAAAAAGATGATCACGCCAAATGAAACAAACGTACTCATTCTCTTCTAATCACAGAATCTTTTCTAGTGTGTATTAGAGTTATCTCGGTAACAAGAACAGCAACGAAAGAACTTAAGAAGAAACACATTGTGTTCACAAACAAAGACGTTCACGCCAAGTGAAACAAACGTGCTTATTCGCTTCTAATCACAGAGTCTCAGAACCCATTGTGTTAACTTGGACAAAGATGACCACGCCAAATCAAACAAATGTACTAACCAAACGTACTCATTCTCTTCTAATCAACAGAGTAATTTGTAATGCCTATTAGAGTGTCTCTGATAAACGAGAACCACAATGTAGAGATCGTAAGAAGAAACACATTGTGTTAACCAGTACAAAGATGTTCACGCCAAATGAAGCAAACGTACTCATTCTCTTCTAATCACAGATTTTTTTCTAATGTGTTTTAGTGTTATCTCGGTAACTAGAACAGCAACGAAAGAACTTAAGAAGAAACACATTGTGTTAACAAACAAAGACGTTCACCCCAAGTGAAACAAACGTGGTTATTCGCTTCTAATCTCAGAGTCTCAGAACACATTGTGTTGACTTGGACAAAGATGATCACGCCAAATGAAACAAACATACTCATTCTCTTCTAATCACAGAGTCTTTTCTAATGTGTATTAGAGTTATCTCTGTAAACTAGAACAACAATGTAAAGATCTTAAGAAGAAAGACATTGTGTTAACTACTACAAACAAAGATGTTCACGCCAAATGAAAGAAACGTACTACTTCTCTTCTAATCACAGAGTCTTTTTCTAATGTGCATTAGAGTTATATCTGTAAACCAGAACCACAATGTAAAAACTTAAGAAGAAACACATTGTGTTAACTTGTACAAACAAAGATGTCCACGCCAATTGAAAACGGACGTATATATTCAGTTCTAACAAGTCTCTTGTAATTCCTATTAGAGTTATCTCTGTAAACGAGAACAGCAACGAAAGAACTTAAGAATAAACACATTGTGTTAACAAGTACAAACAAAGAGGTTCACTCCAAAAGAAACAAACGTGCTTATTCGCTTCTAATCACAGGGTTTCAGAACTCATTGTGTTAACTTGGACAAAGATGATCACGTCAAATGAAACTAACGTACTTATTCTCTTCTAATCACAGAGTCTTTTGTAATGCGTATTAGAGTTGTCTCTGTAAAAGAGAACCGCAATGGAGAGATCTTAAGAAGAAACACATTGTGTTAACCAGTACAAAGTTGTTCACGCCAAATGAAACAAACGTACTCATTCTCTTCAAATCACAGAGTCTTTTCTAATGTGTATTAGAGTTATCTCTGTAAACTGGAACCACAATGTAAAGATCTAACGAAGAAACACATTCTGTTAACTAGTACAAACAAAGATGTTCATGCCAAATGAAGCAAACGTACTCATTCTCTTCTAATCACAGAGTCTTTTCTAATGTGTATTAGAGTTATCTCGGTAACTAGAACAGCAAGGAAATAACTGAAGAAGAAACACGTTGTGTTAACAAACAAAGACGTTCACCCGAAATGAAACAAACGTGCTTCGTCGCTTCTAATCACACAGTCTCAGAGCACATTGTGTTAACTTGGACAGAGATGATCACGCCAAATGAAACAAACGTACTCATTCTCTTCTGATCAATGAGTCTTTCGTAATGCGTATTAGAGTTGTCCCCTGTAAACTAAATCACCAATGTAAAGAACTTAAGGAGAAGCAAATTGTGTTAACTAGCACAAACAAGATGTTCACGCCAAAGAGAACCGCAATGTAGAGATCTTAAGAAGAAACACATTGTGTTGACCAGTACAAAGATGTTCACGCCAAATGAAGCAAACGTACTCATTCTCTTCTAATCACAGAGTCTTTTCTAATGTGTATTAGAGTTATCTCGGTAACTAGAACAGCAACGAAAGAACTGAAGAAGAAACACGTTGTGTTAACAAACAAAGACGTTCACCCGAAATGAAACATACGTGCTAATTCGCTTCTAATCACACAGTCTCAGAACACATTGTGTTAACTTGGACAAAGATGATCACGCCAAATGAAACAAACGTAGTCATTCTCTTCTGATCAATGAGTCTCTTGTAATGCGTATTAGAGTTGTCTCTGTAAACTAGAACCACAATGTAAAGAACTTAAAGAGAAGCAAATTGTGTTAACTATTACAAACAAAGACGTTCACGCCTAATGAAACAAACGTACTCATTCTCCTCTAATCACAGAGTCTTTTCTAATGCGTATTAGAGTTATCTCTGTAAACTAGAACCAGAATGTAAAGATCTTAAGAAGAAACACATTCTGTTAACTAGTACAAACAAAGATGTTCACGCCAAATGAAACAAACGTACTCATTCTCTTCTAATCACAGATTCTTTTCTAATGTGTATTAGAGTTATCTCTGTAAACTAGAACAGCAACGAAAGAACTTAAGAAACACATTGTGTTAACAAACAAAGACGTTCACGCCAAATGAAACAAACGTGCTTATTCGCTTCTAATCACAGAGTCTCAGAACACACTGTGTTAACTTGGACAAAGATGATCACGTCAAATGAAACAAACGTACTCATTCTCTTCTTATCACAGAGTCTTTTGTAATGCGTATTAGAGTTATCTCTGTAAACAAGAACCACAATGTAGAGATCTTAAGAAGAAACACATTGTGTAAACCAGTACAAACATGTTCACGCCAAATGAAAGAAACGTACTCATTCTCTTCTAATCACAGAGTCTTTTCCAAAGTGTATTAGAGTTATCTCTGTAAACTGGAACTGCAATGTAAAGATCTAACGAAGAAACACATTCTGTTAACTAGTACAGACAAACATGTTCACACCTAATGAAACAAACGTACTCATTCTCTTCTAATCACAGAGTCTTTTCTAATGTGTATTAGAGTTATCTCGGTAAATAGAACAGCAACGAAAGAACTTAAGAAGAAACACAATGTGTTAACAAACAAAGACGTTCACCCCAAATGAAACAAACGTGTTTATTCGCTTCTAATCACAGAGTCTCACAACACATTGTGTTAATTTGGACAAAGATGATCACGCCAAATGAAACAAACGTACTCATTCCATTCTAATCACAGAGTCTTTTGTAATGCGTATTAGAGTTGTCTCTGTAAACTAGACCCACAATGTAAAGAACGTAAGGAGAAACACATTGTGTTAACGAGTACAAACAAAGATGTTCACGCCAAATGAAACAAACGTACTCATTCTCTTCTAATCACAGGGTCTTTTCTAATGTGTATTAGAGTTATCTCTGTAAACTAGAACCACAATGTAAGGATCTTAATAAGAAACACATTCTGTTAACTAGTACAAAAAACAATGTTCACGCCAAATGAAACAAACGTACTCATTCTCTTCTAATCACAGAGTCTTTTCTAATGTGTATTAGAGTTATCTCCGTAAACTAGAACAGCAACGAAAGAACTTAAGAAAAAACACATTGTGTTAACAAGAACAAACAAAGACGTTCACGCCAAATGAAACAAACGTGCTTATTCGCTTCTACTCACAGAGTCTCAGAACACATTGTGTTAACTTGGACAAAGATGATCACGCCAAATGAAACAAACGTACTCATTCTCTTCTAATCACAGAGTCTTTTGTAATGCGTATTAGAGCTGTCTGTGTAAACTAGAACAACAATGTAAAGAACTTAGGAAGAAACACATTCTGTTAACTAGTACAAAGAAAGAAGTTCAGGCCAAATGAAACAAACGTGCTTATTCGCTTCTAATCACAGAGTCTCAGAACACACTGTGTTAACTTGGACAAAGATGATCACGTCAAATGAAACAAACGTACTCATTCTCTTCTTATCACAGAGTCTTTTGTAATGCGTATTAGAGTTGTCTCTGTAAAGGAGAACCGCAATGTAGAGATCTTAACAAGAAACACATTGTGTTAACCAGTACAAAGATGTTCACGCCAAATGAAACAAACGTACTCATTCTCTTCTAATCACAGAGTCTTTTCTAATGTGTATTAGAGTTATCTCTGTAAACTGGAACCGCAATGTAAAGATCTAACGAAGAAACACATTCTGTTAACTAGTACAAACAAACATGTTCACGCCAATTCAAACCAACGTACTCATTCTCTTCTAATAACAGAGTCTTTTCTAATGTGTTTTAGAGTTATCTCAGTAACTAGAACAGCAACGAAAGAACTTAAGAAGAAACACAATGTGTTAACAAACAAAGACGTTCACCCCAAATCAAACAAACGTGCTTATTCGCTTCTAAACACAGAGTCTCAGAACACACTGTGTTAATTTGGACAAAGATGATCACGCCAAATGAAACAAACGTACTCATTCTATTCTAATCACAGAGTCTTTTGAAATGCGTATTAGAGTTGTCTCTGTAAACTAGAACCACAATGTAAAGAACGTAAGGAGAAACACATTGTGTTAACTAGTACAAACAAAGATGTTCACGCCAAATGAAACCAACGTACTCATTCTCTTCTAATCACAGGGTCTTTTCTAATGTGTATTAGAGTTATCTCTGTAAACTAGAACCACAATGTAAGGATCTTAATAAGAAACACATTCTGTTAACTAGTTCAAACAAAGATGTTCACGCCAAATGAAACAAACGTACTCATTCTCTTCTAATCAGAGAGTCTTTTCTAATGTGCATTAGAGTTATATCTGTAAACCAGAACCACAATGTAAAGAACGTAAGAAGAAACACATTCTGTTAACTAGTACAAACAAAGACGTTCACGCCAAATGAAACAAACGTGTTTATTCGCTTCTGATCATACAGTCTCAGAACACATTGTGTTAACTTGGACAAAGATGATCACACCAAATGAAACAAACGTACTCATTCTCTTCTAATCACAGAGTCTCTTGTAATGCATTTTAGAGTTGTCTCTGTAAACGAGAACCGCAATGTAGAGATCTTAAGAAGAAACACATTGTGTTAACCAGTACAAAGACGTTCACGCCAAATGAAACAAACGTACTCATTCTCTTCTAATCGCAGAGTCTTTTCTAATGTGTATTAGAGTTATCTCTGTAAACTGGAACTGCAATGTAAAGATCTAACGAAGAAACACATTCTGTTAACTAGTACAAACAAACATGTTCACGCCAAATGAAACAAACGTACTCATTCTCTTCTAATAATAGAGTCTTTTCTAATGTGTTTTAGAGTTATCTCGGTAAATTGAACAGCAACGAAAGAACTTAAGAAGAAACACAATGTGTTCACAAACAAAGACGTTCACCCCAAATGAAACAAACGTGTTTATTCGCTTCTAATCACAGAGTCTCAGAACACATTGTGTTAATTTGTACAAAGATGATCACGCCAAATGAAACAAACGTACTCATTCTATTCTAATCACAGAGTCTTTTGTAATGCGTATTAGAGTTGTCTCTGTAAAATGGAACCACAATGTAAAGAGCGTAAGGAGAAACACATTGTGTTAACTAGTACAAACAAAGATGTCACTGCCGAAATGAAACAAACGTACTCATTCTCTCTAATCACAGGGTCTTTTCTAATGTTGTATTAGAGTTATCTCTGTAAACTAGAACCACAATGTAAGGATCTTAATATGAAACACATTCTGTTAACTAGTACAAACAACAATGTTCACGCCAAATGAAACAAACGTACTAATTCTCTTCTAATCACAGAGTCTTTGCTAATGTGTAGTAGAGTTATCTCTCGTAAACTAGAACAGCAACGAAAGAACTTAAGAAAAACACATTGGTAACAAGAACAAACAAAGACGTTCACGCCAAATGAAACAAACGTGCTTATTCGCTTCTACTCACAGAGTCTGAGAACACATTGTGTTAACTTGGACAAAGATGATTACGCCAAATGAAACACGCTAAATTAACAAAGGTACTCATTCTCTTCTAATCACAGAGTCTTTTGTAATGCGATTAGAGCTGTCCCGTGTAAACTAGAACCACAATGTAAAGAACTTAAGAAGAAACACATTCTGTTAACTAGTACAAACAAAGATGTTCAGGCCAAATGAAAGAAACGTACTCATTCTCTTCTAATCACAGTGTCTTTTCTAATGTGCATTAGAGTTATATCTGTAAACCAGAACCACAATGTAAAGAACTTAAGAAGAAACACATTGTGTTAACTAGTACAAACAAAGACGTTCACGCCAAATGAAACAAACGTGTTTAATCGCTTCTGATCATACATCTCAGAACACATTTTGTTAACTTTTGGGCAAAAGATGATCCACGCCAAAAGAAACAAACGTACTCATTCTCTCTAATTCACAGAGTCTCTTGTAATGCATAATAGAGTTGTCTCTGAAAAACGAAAACCGCAATGTAGAGATCTTGAGAAGAAACACATTGTGTTAACCAGTACAAAGATGTTCACGCCAAATGAAACAAACGTACTCATTCTCTTCTAATCGCAGAGTCTTTTCTAATATGTATTAGAGTTATCTCTGTAAACTGGAACCGCAATGTAAAGAACTTAAGAAGAAACACATTCTGTTAACTAGTACAAACAAAGATGTTCACGCCAAATGAAACAAACGTACTCAGTCTCTTCTAATCACAGAGACTTTTCTAATGTGCATTAGAGTTATCTCTGTAATCCAGAACCACAATGTAAAGAACTTAAGAAGAAACACATTGTGCTAACAAACAAAGACGTTCACCCCAAATGAAACAAACGTGCTTATTCGCTTCTAATCACACAGTCTCAGAGTACATTGTGTAAACTTGGACAAAGATGATCACGTCCAATGAAACAAACGTACCGATTCTCTTCTAATCACAGAGTCTTTTCTAATGTGTATTAGAGTTATCTCTGTAAACTAGAACCACAATGTAAAGATCTTAATAAGAAACACATTGTTTTAACTAGTACAAACAAACATGTTCACGCCAAATGAAACAAACGTACTCATTCTCTTCTAACAACAGAGACTTTTCTAATGTGTATTACAGTTATCTCGGTAACTAGAACAGCAACGAAAGAACTTAAGAAGAAACATATTGTGTTAACATACAAAGACGTTAACGCCAAATGAAACAAACTTGCTTATTCGCTTCTAATCACACAGTCTCAGAGTACATTGTGAAAACTTGGACAAAGATGATCACGCCAAATGAAACAAACGTACTCATTATCTTCTAATCACAGAGTCTTTTGTAATGCGTATTAGAGTTGTCTCTTTAAAATAGAACCACAATGTAAACTACGTAAGGAGAAACACATTGTGTTAACTAGTACAAACAAAGATGTTCACGCCAAATGAAACAAACGTACTCATTCTCTTCTAATCACAGAGTCTTTTCTAATGTGTATTAGAGTTATCTGTGTAAACTAGAACCACAAAGTAAAGATCTTAAGAAGAAACACATTGTGTTAACTAGTACAAACAAAGATGTTCACGCCAAATGAAAGAAACGTACTCATTCTCTTCTAATCACAGAGTCTTTTCTAATGTGCATTTAGAGTTACATCTGTAAAACCCTGAACCATCATTGTAAAGAACGTAAGAAGAAACACATGTGTTAACTTGTACAAACAAAGATGTCCACGCCAATTGAAACAGACGTATATATTCAGTACTAATTACAGAGTCTCTTGTAATTCCTATTAGAGTTATCTCTGTAAACTAGAACAGCAACGAAAGAACTTAAGAAGAAACACATTGTGTTAACAAGTACAAACAAAGACGTTCACGCCAAATGAAACAAACGTACTTATTCGCTTCTAATCACAGAGTTTCAGAACACTTTGTGTTAGCTTGGACTAAGATGATCACGTCAAATGAAACAAACGTACTCATTCTCTTCTCATCACAGAGTCCTTTGTAATGCGTATTAGAGTTGTCTCTGTAAACGAGAACCGCAACGGAGAGATCTAAAGAAGAAACACATTGTGTTAACTAGTACAGACAAAGATGTTCACGCCAAATGAAACAAACGTACTCATTCTCTTCTAATCACAGAGTCCTTTGTAATGCGTATTAGAGTTGTCTCTGTAAACTAGAAACACAATGTAAAGAACTTAAGGAGAAACAAATTGTGTTAACTAGTACAAACAAAGATGTTCACGCCAAATGAAACAAACGTACTCATTCTCTTCTAATCACAGATTCTTTTCTAATGTGTATTAGAGTTATCTCTGTAAACTAGAACAGCAACGAAAGAACTTAAGAAACACATTGTGTTAACAAACAAAGAAATTCACGCCAAATGAAACAAACGTGCTCATTCGCTTCCAATCACAGAGTCTCAGAACACATTGTGTTAACTTGACAAAGTTGATCACGTCAAATGAAACAAACGTACTCATTCTCTTCTAATCACAAGAGTCTTTTGTAATGCGTATTAGAGTTGGTCTCTGTAAACGAGAACCGCAATGTAGAGAAGTTTAAGAAGAAACACAGTGGGTTAACCAGTTACAAAGATGTTCAGCCCATTGAAAACAAACTACTCATGCTCTCCTAATCACAGAGTCGTTTCTAATGTGTATTAGAGGTTATCTCTCTAACTAGAAACAGCATGGTTAAGATCTTAAGAAGAGACACATTCTGTTACTAGTACAAAGATGTTCACGTCAATTAAACTAACGTACTCATCTCTTCTAATCTCAGGAGTCTGTTCTAATCTGTATTAGAGTTATCTCTCTAAACTAGAACCAGAATGTAAAGATCTTAAGAGAGACACATGCGTTACTAGTACAAAGATGGTTCACAGCCAAATGAACCAAACTACTCATGCTCATTCGAATCACCGTTCTTTTACTAATGTGTTATTTGAGTTAGCTCTGAAACTAGAACAGCAACGAAAGAACTTAAGAAACACATTGTGTGTTTTCAAACAAAGAAGGTTCACGCCAATGAAGAAAACGTGCTCATTCGCTTCTAATCACAGGGTCTCAGAACACATTGTATTAACTTGGACAAAGATGATCATGCCAAATGAAGCAAACGTACTCATTCTCTTCTATCACAGAGTCTTTTGTAATGCGTATTAGAGTTGTCTCTGTAAACTAGAACCACAATGTAAAGGAATTAAGAAGAAACACATTCTGTTAACTAGTACAAACAAAGATGTTCACGCGAAATGAAGAAACGTACTCATTCTCTTCTAATCACAGAGTCTTTTCTAATGTGCATTAGAGTTATATTTGTAAACCAGAACCACAATGTAAAGAACTTAAGAAGAAACACATTCTGTTAACTAGACAAACAAAGACGTTCAAGCCAAAGAAACCAACGTGTTATTCGCTTCTGATCACACAGTCTCAGAACACATTGTGTTAACATGGACAAAGATTATCACGCCAAATGAAACAAACGACACATTCTCGTCTAATCACAGAGTCTTTGTAATGCGATTAGAGTTGTCTCTGTAAACTAAACCACAATGTAAAGAACTTAAGGAGAAACAAATTTGGTTAACTAGTACAAACAAAGAGTTCACGCTAAATGCAACAAACGTACTCATTCTCTTTTAATCACAGAGTCTTTTCTAATGTGTATTAGAGTTATCTCTGTAAACTAGAACCAGAATGTAAAGATCTTAAGAGAAACTCATTTCTGTTAACTAGTAGAAACAAAGATGTTCACGCCAAATGAAACAAACGTACTCATTCTCTTCTAATCACAGAGTCTTTTTTAATGTGTATTAGAGTTATCTCTGTAATCTAAAACAGCAAGGAAAGAACTTAAGAAGAAACACTTTGTGTTAACAAACTAAGAAGTTCACGCTAAATGAAACAAACGTGCTTATTCGCTTTTAATCACAGAGTCTCAGAACACATTGTGTTAACTTGGCAAAGATGATCCACGTCAAATGAAACAAACGAACTCATTCTCTTCTAATCACAGAGTCTTTTGTAATGCTATTAGACTTTCCTGTAACGAGAACCGCAATGTAGAGATCTTAAAAAGAAACAATTGTGTCAACCAGTACAAAGATGTTCACGCCAAATGAAACAAACGTACTAATCTCTTCTAAATAACAGAGTCTTTTCTAATGTGCCTTACAGTTATCTCGGTAACCTAGACAGCAATGAAAGAACTTAAGAAGAAAACATATTTGTGTTAACTTACAAAGACGACACGGCAAATGAAACAAATGTGCCTATTCCGCTTCTATTCACACAGTCTCAGAACACATTGTGTAAACTTGGACAAAGATGATCACGCTAAATGAAACAAAGTTACTCATTCCTTCTAATCAGAAGCTTTTGTAAAGCGTATTAGAGTTTTTCTCCTGTAAACTAGAACCACATGTAAAGAACTTAAGGAGAAACACATTGTGTTAACTAGTACAAACAAAGATGTTCACGCCAAATGAAACAAATGTACTCATTCTCTTCTAATCACAGAGTCTTTTCTAATGTGCATTAGAGTTATATCTGTAAACCAGAACCACAATTTAAAGAACTTAAGAAGAAACACATTGTGTTAACTTGTACAAACAAAGATGTCCACGCCAATTGAAGCAGACGATATATTCATTCTAATTACAGTCTCTTTTAATTCCTATTAGAGTTATCTCTGTAAACTAGAACAGCAACGAAAGAACTTAAGAAGAAACACATTGTGTTAACAAGTACAAACAAAGACGTTCACGCCAAATGAAACAAACGTGCTTATTCGCTTCTAATCACAGAGTTTCAGAACACATTGTGTTAACTTGGACAAAGATGATCACGTCAAATGAAACAAACGTACTCATTCTCTTCTAATCACAGAGTCCTTTTCGAAAAAAAAAAAAAAAAATGTGCATTAGAGTTATATCTGTAAACTAGAACCAGAATGTAAAGATCTTAAGAAGAACACATTGTTTTTAACTAGTACAAACAAAGATATTCACGCCAAATGAAACAAACGTACTCATTCTCTTCTAATCACAGTCTTTTCTAATGTGTATTAGAGTTATCTCGTAACTAGAACAGCAACGAAAGAACTTAGGAAACACATTGTGTTAACAAACAAAGAAGTTCACGCCAAATGAAACAAACGTGCTTATTCGCTTCTAATCACAGAGTCTCAGAACACATTGTCTTAACATGGACAAAGATGATCACGTCAAATGAAACAAACGTACTCATTGTCTTCTAATCACAGAGTCTTTTGTAATGCGTATTAGACTTCCCTCTGTAAACGAGAACTGCAATGTAGAGATCTTAAGAAGAAACACATTGTGTCAACAAGTACAAAGATGTTCACGCCAAATGAAACAAACGTACTAATTCTCTTCTAATAACAGAGTCTTGTCTAATGTGTATTACAGTTATCTCGGTAACTAGAACAGCAACGAAAGAACTTAAGAAGAAACATATTGTGTTAACTTACAAAGACGTTCACGCCAAATGAAACAAACGTGCTTATTCGCTTCTAATCACACCGTCTCAGAACACATTGTGTAAACTTGGACAAAGATGATCACGCTAAATTAAACAAAGGTACTCATTCTCTTCTAATCAGAGAGTCTTTTGTAATGCGTATTAGAGTTGTCTCTGTAAACTAGAACCACAATGTAAAGAACTTAAGGAGAAACACATTGTGTTAACTCGTACAAACAAAGATGTTCACGCCAAATGAAACAAATGTACTCATTCTCTTCTAATCACAGAGTCATTTCTAATGTGCATAGGTATATCTGTAAACCAGAACCACAATGTAAAGAACTTAAGAAGAAACACATTGTGTTAACTTGTACAAACAAAGATGTCCAGGCCAATTGAAACAGACGTATATATTCAGT
>CM070770.1:279717978-279733338 GCA_036346955.1 Dipus sagitta | reverse complement strand
AATGAAACAAACGTACTCATTCTCTTTAATCACAGAGTCTTTTCAAATGGGTATTAGAGTTATTTTTTTAAACTAGAACCACAATGTAAAGATCTTAAGAAGAAACACATTCTGTTAACTAGTTCAAACAAAGATTTTCCCGCCAAATGAAACAAACGTACTATTTGTTCTAATCCGAAAATCTTTATAATGTGTATTGAGTTCTCTCTGTAAACTGGGAACAGCAACGAAAAAAACTTAAGAAGAAACACATTTGTTAACAAACAAAGACGTTGACGCCAAATGAAACAAACGTTGCTTATTCTCTTTTAATCACAGGTCTCAAAACACATTGTTTTTTCTTGGACAAAGATGATCACGTCAAATGAAAAAAACCCGTACTCTTTCTCTTTAATCACAGAGTCTTTTGTAATGCCATATTAAGTTTTCTTGTAAAAGGCCAAAATGTACAAAACCCTTAAAAGAAGTAACACATTTGTGTAATTTATACAAACAAGATTTTCACCCCAAAATGAAACAAACGTACTAATTCTTTCTAATACAGAGTCTTTTCTAATGTGTATTAGAGTTATCTCTGTAAACTAGAACAGAAACGAAAGACCTTAAGAAGAAACACATTGCGTTAACAAAAAAGACGTTGACCCCAAATGAAACAAAACGTGCTTATTCGCTTCAAATTTCCCCAGTGCTCAAAAACACATTGTGTTAACTTGGACAATGATGCCCAACCCAAAATGAAACGAAATTTACTCATTCTCTTCTAATCACAAGTCTTTTGTAATGCGTTTAAGATTTTCTCTGAAAACTAGAACCACAATTGTAAAAAACTTTAGGAGAAACACATTTTTTAAAACTAGTACAAACAAAGATGTTATGCCAAATGAAAGAAACTTTACTCATTCTTTTCTAATCACAGAGTCTTTTCTAATGTGTTTTAAACAGTATCTCTGTAAACTGGATCCGCAATGTAAGATCTTAAGAAGAAAACCATTGCGTTAATTTGTACAAAACAAAGTTTTTTAAACCCAAATGAAAAAAAACTTTACTCTTTCCCCTTTATTCTAATAACAGAGTCTTTTTAATGTGTATACAGCTATTGGGTAACTAGAAGAAGCAACAAAAGAACTTAAGAAGAAACACTTTGTGTTAACAAAAAAGACTTTTCACGCCAAATTTTAAAAACGTTCCATTCATTCTAATCACAGTGTCTCAGAAACATTGTGTTAAGTTCTGAAAGATGATCACCCCAAAAAGAAACAAACGTACTCTTCCTCTTCAATCACAGAGTCTTCCCTAATGAAATATTAGGTTTTTCCTTTAACATAAAACCACAATGTAAAGATGTTAAAAAAGAAAAACACACTGTGTTATTAGTACAAACAAAGATGTTCACCCCAAAATTGAAACAAAGGTACTCTTGCCTCTTTAATCACAGAGTGTTTTCTAATGTTGCATAGAGTTATCTCGGGTAATCCAGAACCACAATGTAAAGAACCGAAACCCAAAGAAACACATTGTGTTAACTTGTACAAAACAAAAGATGCCCAAAGCCAATTGCAACAAACTTATATATCAGTTCAAATTTACGAGTTCTCTTGAAAATTCCTTTTAGAGTTATCTCTGTAAACTGGGAAACAGCAACGAAAGAACTTAAGAAGAAACACATTGTGTTAACAAGTACAAAAAAGACGTTCACGCCTAAGGGAAACAAACGTCTTATTCGCTTTAATCACGAGTCTCAAAAACATTGTGTTAATTGGACAAAGATAATCACGGAAATGAAAACAAACGTACTCATTGTCTTTTTAATACAGTCTTTGTAATTCGTATGAGAGTTGTCTCTGTAAAATTTGAACCACAATGTAAAGAACTTAAGGAGAAACACATTGTGTTAATTTTAGTACAAACAAAGATTTTCACGCCAAGGAAACAAACGCACTCATTCTCTTCATATCACAGAGTCTTTTCTAATGTGTACTAGAGTATCTCGGTAACTAAACAGCCAACGAAAAAACTTAAAAAGAAACACTTTGTGTTAACAAACAAAGACGTTCACGCCAAATGAAAAAAAACCCGTTCTTTTCGTTTCTAATCCAGAGTTGAGAACACATTGTTTTAAACTTGGACAAAGATGATCACGCCAAATGAAATAAACGTACTCATTCTTTTAATCACAGAGCCCTTTGTAATGCATATTAGAATTGTCTCTGTATACGAGAACCACAATGTACATAACTTCAGAAGAAACACATTGTGTTAACTAGTACAAACAAAGATGTTCACGCCAAATGAAACAAACGTACTCATTCTCTTCTAATCACATAATCTTTTCTAATGTGTGTTAGATTTATCTCTGAAAACTAAAACATAATGCAAGATCTTAAGAAGAAACACTTTTGTTAAGTAGTAAAAAACAAAAAATGTTCACGAAAATGAAAGAAAACTTACTCATTCTCTGCCAAATCACAGGTCTTTTCTAATGTGCTTTAGAGTTATCTCTGTAATCCAGACCACAATTTAAACACTTAAAGAAAACACATTGTTTAACTTGTACAAAAAAATATGTCCACGCCAATAGAAGAAAACGTATACTTCAGTTCTAATTACAGAGTCTCTTTTTAATTCCTATTAGAGTTATCTCTGTAAACTAGAACAACAAAAGAACTGAAGAAGAAACAGATGTGTTAACAAGTACAAACAAAGAATTTCCAGCCCCAAATGAAACAAACGTGTTTTTTCGATTCTAATCACAGAGTCTCAAAACCACATTCTTTTAAACTTGGACAAAGATGATCACGCCAAAGGAAACAAATTTTACTCATTCCTTTTCCCCCCCCAAAAAAATAAGGAGTCTTTTGTAATGCTTTATAAGAGTTGTCTCTGTAAACTAGACCCAAAATGTAAGAATTAAGGAGAAAAACACATTTGTTAAGTAGTACAAACAAAGATTTTCACGCAAAATGAAAAAAACGTACTATTCTCTTTAATCACAGAGTCTTTTCTATTGGTATTAGAGTTATCTCTTTAACTAGAACCACAATGTAAAATCTTAAAAAAACACATTCTGTTAACTAGTACAAACAAAGATGTTCACGCGAAATGAAACAAACGTACTCTTTCTCTTCTAATCACAGAGTCTTTTCTAAAGGGTATTAGAGATTATCTTTTTAAACTAAAACCACAATGTAAAGACTTAAAAAGAAACACATTCTGTTAACTAGTACAAACAAAGATGTTCACGCCTATGAACAAACGTACTCATTCTCTTCTAATTACAGAGTCTTTCTAATGTGTATTAAGTTCTCTCTGTAAAACAGCAACGAAAAAAATTAAGAAAAAAACATTGTTTAATAAACAAGGACGTTGACCAAATAAAACAAACGTGCTTATTCGCTTCTAATCACAGGGTCTCAGAACACATTGTGTTTACTTGGACAAAGATGATCACGTCAAATGAAACAAAAGTACTCATTCTCTTCTAATCACAGAGTCTTTTTAATGCGTATTAGAGTTGTCTCTGTAAACTAGAACCAAAATGTACAGAACTTAAGAAGAAACACATTGTGCTAATAGTCCCAAAAAAGATGTTCACACCAAATGAAACAGTGTACTCATTCTCTTCTAATAAACAGAGGTCTTTTTCCAATGTGTATTAGAGTTATCCTGTAAACTGAACACAACGAAAGAACTTAAGAAGAAACATATTGTGTTAACAATTTCAAACGAAGTCGTTCACCCCAAAGAAAACAAACGTGCTTATTCGCTCTAATCACGAGTCTCAGAAACATTGTGTTAACTTGGACAAAGATGATCACCCCAAATAAAACCCCCAAAACGTACCCCTTCTCTTTTAATCACATAATTTTTATCTAATGTTTTATTAGAGTTATCTCTGTAAACTAAAACCCGGCAATGTAAAGTCTTTAGAAGAAAAAATTTGGTTAAGTGGTAAAAAACCAAGATGTTCTCGAAAATAAAAGAAACGTATCATTCTCTGAAATCACACGGGTCTTTTCTAATGTGATTAGAGTTATCTCTGTAATCCAGAACCCACAATGTAAAAAAACTTAAAAAGAAACACATTGGTTAACTTGTACAAACAAATATGTTCACGCCAATTAGAAAAAACGTATACATTCAGTTCTAATTACAGAGTCCTTGTAATTCCTATTAGAGTTATCTCTGAAAAACTAAAACCAGCAACGAAGAACGGAAGAAGAAACATTTTTGTGTTAACAAGTACAACAAAGACTTTCAGGCCAAATGAAACAAACGTTTTTTATTCGATTCTAATCACAGGTCTCAGAACACATTCTGTTAACTTGGACAAAGATGATCACGCCAATGAAACAAACGTACTCATTCTCTTCCAATCACAGGTCTTTTCTAATTGGTATTGGGAGATATCTTTTTAAAACTAGAACCCATTGTAAAGTTCTTAAGAAGAAACATTCTGTTAACTAGTACAAACAAAGATGTTCTCGCCAAAGAAACAAAGGTACTCATGTTTCTTCTAATCACAGAGTGTTTTCTAATGTGCATAGAGTTATCTCTGTAATCCAAAAACCCATGAAAAGAACGTAAGAAAAAACAAATTGTGTTAACTTGTACAAACGAAGATGTCCACGCCAATTGAAAAAAAACGTATTATTCAGTTCTAATTGCAGAGTCTCTTTTAATTCCTATTAGAGTTATCTCTGTAAACTGAACAGCAACGAAAGAATTTAAAGAAGAAAACATTGTGTTAACAAGTACAAACAAAGACTTTCACCCCCAAAATGAAACAAAGGGGTGCTTATTCTTTTCTTTAACACAGAGTCTCAGAAACATTCTTTTAAAATTGGACAAAGATGATCACGCCAATAAAAAACGTACTCATTCTTTTCCAAACACAGGTCTTTTGTAATGCTTTAAGAGTTGTTCTGTCCCGGAATTTCCCCCACTCGCCCCCCGGGCCCCGTCTCCGCGGACCCTTCCCCGGGAGCTCGGTGGCTTGCCCGTCGTTTGGGCCCCGGGGCGCCACTGCTCAGACATCGCCGGGCCCCGGGAGCTGACTCAAGCCCGGTTTGGCGGCTTCGGGGGGTGCCCTGTACGCTCCGTCGTGGGTCGCAGCCCCAGGACCCCGCCGCCCTGGCCGCTGCCCCCGCGGGCCTCAGGTCCCAAAAGCAAGAGCTGCCTCCGTCAGGCCCAACGTGTCCCCGTCCGTGCTCGGGGGCCTCACCATCCGCCCGCGCGGTCGGAGGTCCCGCTTTTTCCCCTCTTCCTGCCCCCCCTGGCTTCCCCTTTGGGCCCCCTTCTTCCCCGGGGACGCGCTCTCCTCGGGCGTCCCCGCGGCTGTCCCCGCGTCCCCGACGCCGCGTGTTTGCCTGGGCCTCTCCGGGCCCCCCGGTGGCGCCCCAGTCCCTGCCTGTGCGGCCACTGTCTCTCCTAAAGGCCTTCGTCCGTGGGGGTCCGACTCCCTGGCGGGGTCGCGCCTTCTGCGCTTGGGGCTGGCGCCGGGCCCGGCAGTCCCGGCCCCGCTGCGCCATCAGCACTGCCGGACCCGACTCCGGCTCCGTGAGGCGGCCCCCCGGGCGTGCTCGGCGCTGGGCGCTTGGCATTTGCTCCCGCCCCTGGTTGTCCGAAAAAGACTTGTCTTCAACCGTTTTTCCCCCTTTTTTGGGGATTTGACTGTCCTCCTGGGGTCTCGGTTGTGGCCCCTATGCCCCAAAAACCCCGGTCTGTCGCAGGGCTCCCGCCCTTAGCTTTTAAAAATGCAAGAGGGAGCGGGTCCTGACCCCCTTGGTAACAATGGAGGGGGGGGCTAGGGAAAGAGGAGACGCTTCCCCCGCTGGACAAAGACCTGATACCGGCAACGGACTGCTGGGAAATCGCTGCCAAGCCAGAGCAACCTGGCACCAGACCCGACTTAAGGCCAGGGACTATCTACTCCAAACCCGGCCCCCCAATGGGTCCCCCCCTTCACCTGGGGGCTCCAGGAGACTTGGACCATGTGTGGCCAGTATGCAAGGGAGCACCTTGTGAGTTTTGTTCTTTTATTGTGAAATACATCACTAAAAATTGTATGAATACAAACAAAAAAAAAAAAAAAAAGAGTTGTCTCTGTAAAAATAGAACCAAATGTAAAGAACTTAAGGAGGAAACACCTTCTGTTAACTAGTACAAAAAAAAGATGTTCAACGCGAATGAACAAAAGTACCATTCCCTTTTTAATCACAGAGTCTTTTCTAATGGGTATTAGAGTTATCTCTTTAAAATAGAACCACAAAAGAAAGATCTTAAAAAGAAAACATTCTGTTAAATAGTACAAACAAAGAGTTTACGCCAAATTGAAACAAACGGGACTCATTCTCTCTAATCACAGAGTCTTTTCTAATGTGTATTAGAGTTCTCTTTTGTAACTGAACAGCAACGAAGAACTTAAGAAGAAACACATTGTGTTAACAAACAAAGCGTTGACGCCAAATGAAACAAAGTGCTTATTCGTTCTAATCACGGGTCTTTAGCCCCCAAAATTGGGGTTTCTTGGCAAACATGATCACGTCAAATTTAAACAAAAAATACTTTATTCTCTTCTAATCAAAAGTCCTTTTTTTTAATGCGTTTAGAGTTGGGCTCTGTAAACGAGAACCAAAAAAGTACAGAACTTAAGAAGAAACACATTGTGTTAAATATACAAACAAAGATGTTCACACCAAATGAAACAGTCGTACTCATTCTCTTTAAACACAGAGTCTTTTCCAAAAGTGTTTTTAGAGTCATCTCTGTAAACTAGAACAGCAACGAAAGAATTAAGGGAAAAAAACATATTGTTTAACAAGTACAAACGAAATCGTTCACGCCAAAAGAAACAAAGTGCCTATTCGCTTCTAATCACAGAGTCTCAAAACACATTGTGTTAAATTGGGCAAAGATGATCTCGCCAAATGAAAAACAAACGTTTCTCTTTGTCTTCTAACCAGGTCTTTTTTTAATTCGTTTAGGTTTGTCTCTGTAAACTAGAAACCACAATGTAAAGAATTTAAGGAGAAACACATTGTGTTAACTAGTACAAACAAAGATGTTCACGCCAAAGGAAACAAACGTATCATTCTTTCTAATCACAGATTCTTTCTAATGTGTACTAGATTATCTCGGTAACTGGGAACAGCAACTAAAAAACTTAAGGGGGAAACACTTAGGGTTAACAAAAAAAGCGTTCACGCCAAATGAAACAAACGTGCTATTCGTTCTATTCACAGACTCTCAGAAGACTTTGTTTTAAACTTGGACATAGATCATCAGTCAAATAAAACAACGTACTCATTCTCTTCTAATACGAGTCTTTGTAATGCGTATTAGAGTTGCCTCTGTAAACGAGAACCACAATGCAAACTTGAGAAGAAACACATTGTTTTAAAATAGTACAACAAAGATGTTCACGGCCAAATGAAAAAAAGGGTTTACTCTTTTCTCTTCTAACACTTGTCTTTTCTAATGTGTATTAGAGTTATCTCTGTAAACTAGAACGCAACGAAGGAATTTAAAAGAAGAAACATATTGTGTTAACAAGTAAAAACCGAAGTCGTTCACGCCAAATGAAACAACGTGTTATTCGCTTCTAATCACAGAGTCTCAGAAAACTTTGTTTTAACTTGGAAAAAAGGATCTCGCCAAATGAAACAAACGTACTCATTGCCCTTCAATCATAGAGTGTTTTTAAATGCGTATTAGAGTTTTCTCTTTTTAAACTAGAACCACAATGTAAAGATCTTAAAGAAGAAAACACTTTGTGTTAAAAGTAAAAACAAAGACGTTCACTCCATTAAAAAAAAGGTGCTTGTTCATTTTAATCACAGTGTGCAGAACACATTGTGTTTCTTGTACAAAGATGATCACGTCAAAACCCAAACTAACTCATTTTTCTTAATCACAGAGTCTTTTTTTAATGCGTAAAAAGAGTTGTCTCTGTAACTAGAACCCCCCCAGAAATAAGGAAAAAACACAGTGTTAAATAGTAAAAAAAAGATATTCACGGAAAATTTAAACAAGTCCCCCATTCTTTTCTAAACACAGAGTTTTTTCTAATGGTATTAGGTACTCTAGGGAAATTTGAACAGCAACGAAAGAATTTTAAGAAAAAACACATTGTTTTAACAAAAAAAGACGTTTCACGCAAATGAACAAACGTGCTATTTCGCTTCTATTCACGTTTCCCCCCCAAAGACTTTGTGTTAATTTGGGAAATGATCCCCTTACCAAATGAAAAAAAACCGTATCATTTCTCTTCTAATCACAGAGTTTTTTTTAATGCGTATTAGAGTTGTCTCTGTAAATAGAACCACAATGAAAAGAATTTAAAGGGGAGAAACACTTTCTGTTAACTATTTACAAACAAAGATATTCACGCCAAAGGAAACAAACGTACTCATTCTCTTTAATCACACAGTCTTTTCTATTGTGTACAGATTTATCTCGGTAACTAGAACTGAAACGAAGAACTAAGAAGAAACACTTTGGGGTAACAAACAAAGACGTTCACCCCAAATGAAAAAACGTTTTTTATTCGCTACTAACCCACAGATTGCGAACACATTGTGTTAACTTGTACAAGATGATCACGCCAAATGAAACAAACGTACTCTTTCTTCTAATCCACAGTATTTTGCAATGCTTTTTTGGGGGTCTCTGTAAACGAGAAGTCAATGTACAAAACTTAAAAAGGGGAAAAAATTTTGGTTTTTAAAACCTAGTACAAACAAAGATGTTCCGCCAAATGAAACAAACGTACTCATTCTTTTCTATTCACATAGTCTTTTTAATGTGTATTAGAGTTATCTCTGTAAACTAAAAAACACAATGAAATAGATCTTAAGAAAAACAATTGTGTTAAGGAGTAGAAAGAAAGATGTTGCGCAAATGAAAGAAACGTACTCTCTTCTTTTTCTTATCACACGTTCTTTTCTAATGTGCTTTAGAGTTATCTCTGTAATCCCAGAAACAATGCAAAGAATTAAGAAGAAACCACATTGTTTAAATTTGTACAAAGATGTCCACGCCAATTGAAACAAACGTATATATTCATTCTAATTAGAGTCTCCATTTAATTCCTTTTTGAGTTATCTCTGTAATATAAAACCCACAATGTAAGACTTAAGAAAAAACCCCATTGTGTTAACAAGTACAACAAAGGTTCACGCCAAATGAATAAAAAATTTGCTTATTCGCTTCTAATCACAGAGTTCGAACACATTGATTAATTGGACAAAGATGATCAGCCAAATGAAGAAACGTACTCATTCTCTCTAACCCACAGAGTTTTTGTTATGCGTATAGAGTGTCTCTTAAACTAGAACCACAATGTAAAGAACTTCAGGAGAAACACATTCTGTTAACTCGTACAAACAAAGATGTTCACGCGAAATGAAACAAACGTACTCATTGTCTGCTAATCACAGAGTCTTTTCTAATGTGTATTAGAGTTATCTCTTTAAACTAGAACCACAATGTAAAGACCTTAAGAAGAAACACATTCTGTTAACTAGTACAAACAAAGATGTTCACGCCAAAAGAAACGAACGTACTCATTCTCTTCTAATCACAGAGTCTTTTCTAATGTGTATTAGAGTTATCTCTGTAAACTAAAACCAAAATGTAAAGATCTAAAGAAGAAACACAATGTGTTAACTAGTATAAACAAAGATGTTCATGCCCAATCAAACAAAGGAACTCATTCTCTTCTAATCACAGAGTCTTTTCTAATGTATATTAGAGTTATCTCTGTAAACTAGACCAGCAACTAAAGAACTTAAGAAGAAACACATTGTGTTAACAAACAAAGACGTTCACGCCAAATGAAACAAACGTGCTTATTCGCTTCTAATCACAGAGTCACAGAACACATTGTGTTTACTTGGACAAAGAAGATCACGTCAAATGAAAGAAACGTACTCATTCTCTTCCAATCACAGAGTCTTTTGTAATGCGTATTAGAGTTGTCTCTGTAAACAAGAACCACAATGTACAGAACTTAAGAAGAAACACATTGTGTTAACTAGTACAAACAAAGATGTTCACGCCGAATGAAACAAACGTACTCATTCTCTTCTAATCACAGAGTCTTTTCTAATGTGTATTAGAGTTATCTCTGTAAACTAGAACGGCAATGAAAGAACTTAAGAAGAAACACATTGTGTTAACAAGTACAAAAAGATGTTCACGCCAAATGAAACAAACGTGCTTATTCGCTTCTAATCACAGAGTCTCAGAACACATTGTGTTAACTTGGACAAATATGATCACGCCAAACGGAACGAACGTACTCATCCTCTTCTAATCACAGAGTCTTTTGTAATGCGTATAGGAGTTGTCTCTGTAAACTAAAACCACAATGTAAAGATCTTAAGAAGAAACACAATGTGTCAACTAGTACAAAGATGTTCACGCCAACTGAAACAAACGTACTCATTCTCTTCTAATCACAGAGTCTTTTCTAATGTGTATTAGAGCTCTCTCTGTAAACTAGAACAGCAACGAAAGAACTTAAGAAGAAACCATTGTATTAACAAACAAAGCGTTCACGCCAAAGAAAAAAACGTGCTTATTCGCTTCTAATCCAGAGTCTCAGAACACATTGTGTTAACTTGGACAAAGATGATCACGTCAAATGATACAAACGTACTCATTCTCTTCTAATCACAGAGTCTTTTGTAAAGCGTATTAGAGTTTTCTCCGTAAAATAGAACCAAAATGTAAAGAACTTAAGGAGAAACCCATTGTGTTAACTAGTACCAACAAAGATGTTCACGCCAAATGAAACAAACGTTCTCATTCTCTTCTAATCACAGAGTCTATTCTAATGTGTATTAGAGTTATCTCTGTAAACTTGAACCACAATGTAAAGATCTTAGGAAGAAACACATTGTGTTAACTAGTACTAACAAAGATGATCACGCCAAATGAAACAAACTTACTAATTCTCTTCTAATCACAGTCTCTTTTCTAATGTGTATAGAGTTAATCTGTACTGGAACGCAATGTAAAGATCTTAAGAAGAAACACATTCTGTTTACTATAGTAAAACAAGGATGTTCAGCAATGAAAAAAAACGTACTCATTCTCTTCTCATCACAGAGTCTTTTCTAATGTGTATTAGAGTTATCTCTGTAAACTAGAACAGGAACGAAAGAACTTAATAATAAACACATTGTGTTAACAACAAAGACGTTCACGCCAATTCAAGCAAACGTGCTTATTCGCTTCTAATCACAGAGTCTCAGAACACATTTTGTTAAGTTGGACAAAGATGATCACGCCAAATGAAACAAACGTACTCATTCTCTTCTAATCACAGAGTCTTTTGTAAAGCGTATTAGAGTTCTCTCTGTAAAATAGAACCACAATGTACAGAACTTAAGAAGAAACACATTGTGTTAACTAGTACAAACAAAGATGGTCACGCCAAATGAAACAAACGTACTCATTCTCTTCTAATCACAGAGTCTTTTCTAATGTGCATTAGAGTTATCTCTGTAAACGAGAACTACAATGTACAGAAGTGAAGAAGAAACACATTGTGTTAACTAGTACAATTAAGGATGTTCATGCCACTTGAAACACGTACTCATTCTCTTCTGATCACAGAGTCTTTTGTAATGCGTATTAGAGTTGTCTCTGTAAATTAGAACCACAATGTAAAGATCTTAAGAAGAAACACATTGTGTTAACAAGTACAAACAAAGATGTTCACGCGAAATGAAACAAACGTACACATTGTCTTCTAATCACAGAGTCTTTTCTAATGTGTATTAGAGTTATACCTGTAAACTGGAACCGCAATGTAAAGATCTTAAAAAGAACCCCATTGTGTTAGCTGGGACAAACAAAGATGTTCACGCCAATGAAACAAAGTACTCATTCTCTTCTATTCACAGAGTCTTTTAATGTGTATTAGAGTTATCCGTTACTAGAACAGAACAAAAAGGACTTAAGAAGAAACACATTGGGGTTAACAAAAAAAGGGACGTTCGGCCCAAAAATGAACCAAAAGTTTTTTTATTCGCTACTAATCGAGAGTCTCAGAACATATTGGTTAAATTGGACAAAGTTGTCACGCCAAATTAAACAACTTTTACCATTCTTTCTAATCACAGAGTCTTTTGCAATGCGTATTAGAGTTTTCTCTGTAAACGAGAACCACAATGTAAGAATTTTAAAAAGGGAAAACAAATTGTGTTTAATAGACAAAAAAAGATTTTCACGCAAATGAAAAAAAGGTACTCATTCTCTTCTATTCAGTGTTTTCTAAGGTGCATTGAGTTATCTCTTTTAAAACAGAGCAACAAAATAAAGAACGCAAGAAGAAACAAATTTGGGTTAACTTGCACAAGATGGCCATCCCAAATTTGGGCAACACGTATATATTCAGTTCCCAATTACAGAGTCTCTTGCAATTCCTATTGAGTTATCTCTGTAAACTAGAACAGAAACAAAAAAAAGAAACTTAAAAAAGGAAAAAAACACAGTGTTAACAAGTAAAACAAAGACGTTCACGCCAAATGAAACAAAACCGTGTTATTGGTTTCTCCCTCAGAGTCTCAGAACCATTGTGTTAACTTGGCCCAAAGATGATCACGCAAATAAAAACAAACGTCCTCATTCTCTTCCAATTACAGAGTTTTTTGTAATGCGTATTAGAGTTGTCTGTAAATTAGAACCACAATGTAAAGACTTAAGGAGAAAAACACATTGTGTTAACTAGTACAACAAGATGTTCAAGCCAAATGAAAAAAAAGTACTCATTCTCTTCTAATCCAGTCTTTTCAAAATGTGCTTAGAGTTATCTCGGGTAACCAAAAACCAAAAAATGTAAAGAAAATTCAGAAGAAACACATTGTGTTAACTTGTAAAAAAAAAGATGTGCACACCAATTGAAACAAAACGAAATATATGAGTTCTAATGGACAGAGTCTTTGTAATCCTATAGAGTTACCTCAGATAACTAGAACAGAACGAAAAGAATTTAAAAAAGAAACACATTGTGTTAAAAAAGTACAAACAAAGACGTTCATGCCAAAAGAAACAAAAACCCCTGCTTTTCGCTTCTAATCACAGAGTCTTTTCTAATGTTTATTAGATTTTGTTATCTCTGTAAACTAGAACCACAATGTAAAGATCTTAGGAGAAACAGATTGTGTTAACTAGTACAAACAAAGCTGTTCACCCCAAAATTGATCCAAACGTACTCATTCTCTTCTATTCACAGAGCCCTTTTTAAATGTGTATTGAGTTATCTCTGTAAACTGAAACCGAAATGTAAACATCTTAAGAAGAATCCATTCTGTTAACTAGTACAAACAAAGTTGTTAAAGGGCCAAATAAAACAAACGTACTTATTCTTTTCAAATCACGAGTCTTTTCTAATGGTATTGGGAGTTATCTCTTAAACTAAAACACCAACGAAGAACTTTAAAGAAGAAACACATTGGTTAACAAACAAAGATGTTCACGCGAAATGAAACAAACGTGCTTATTGCTTCTAATCACACAGTTTCAGAAACTTTGTGTTAACTTGGACAAAGATGTTCACGCCAAATGAAAAAAAAACGTACTCATTCTCTTCTAATCACAGGTCTTTTGTAAAGCGTTTTAAAGGGTGTCTCTGAAAAACTAGAACCACAATGTAGAGATTTAAGAAAAAACCCCATTGTGTTAACTAGTACAAACAAGATGTTCAGGGCAAATGAAACAAATGTACACATTCTGTTCTAGTCACGGAGTCTTTCCTAATGTGTATTAGAGTTATTCTGTAATATAAAACCACAATGTAAAGATCTTACGAAGAAGAAACACACAGTGTTAACTAGTACAAAAAAAAGGTGTTCACGCCGAATGAAACAAACGTACTCATTCTCGTCTAATCACAGAGTATATTCTAACGTGTATTAGAGTTATCTCTGTAAACTAGAACTTTAATGAAAGAACTTAACAGGAAACACATTGTGTTACCAAGTACAAAAAGACGTTCACGCCAAATGAAACAAACGTGCTTATTCGCTTCTAATCACAGATGTCTCAGAACACATTGTGTTAACTTGGACAAATATGATCACGCTAAATGAAAAAAAAGTACTCATTCTCTTCTAATCACAGAGTCTTTTGTAATGCGTATAGGAATTGTCTCTGTAAACTAGAACCACAATGTAAAGAACTTAAGGAGAAACACATTCTGTTAACTAGTACAAACAAAGATGTTCACGTGAAATGAAACAAACGTACTCATTCTCTTCTAATCACGGAGTCTTTCCTAATGTATACTAGAGTTATCTCTGTAATATACAACCACAATATAAAGATCTTAAGAAGAAACACACTGTGTTAACTAGTACAAACAAAGATGTTCACGCCAAATGAAACAAACGTATCTCATTCTCTTCTAATCACAGAGTGTTTTCTAAGTGCATTAGAGTTACTTCCCCTAAACAGAACCACAATGTACAGAAGTAAGAGGAAACACATGTGTTAACATGACACAAAGATGTCCAGCCAATTGAACAAACGTATATATCAGTTCTAATTACAGAGTCTCTTGTAATTCCTATTAGAGTTATCTCTGTGAAGTAGAACAGCAACGAAAAGAACTTAGAAGAAACACATTCTGTTAATAGTAAAACAAAGACGTTCACGCCAAATGAAAACAAACGTGCTTATTCGCTTCTAATCACAGAAGTCTCAGAACACATTGTGTCAACGTGGACCAAAGATGATCACGCCAAATGAAACAAAAGTCCTCACTCTCTTCTAATACAGAGTCTTTTGTAATGCGTATTAGAGTTGTTGTAAAATAGAACCAAAATGTAAAGAACTTAAGGAGAAACACATTGTGTTAACTAGTACAAACAAAGATGTTCACGGCAAATGAAACAAACGTACTCATTCCCTTCTAATCACAGAGTCTTTTCTAATGTGTATTAGAGTTATCTCTGTAACTAGAACCACAATGTAAAGATCTTAGGAAGAAAACAGTTGTGTTAAACTAGTACAAACAAAGATGTTCACGCCAAATGAACAAACGTACTCATTCCTTCTAATCACAGAGTCTTTTCTAATGTGTATTAGAGTTATTCTGTAAACTGAAACCGCAATGTAAACATCTTAGAAGAAACACATTTGTTAACTAGTACAAACAAAGATGTTCAAGCCAAATGAAACAAACGTACTTATTCTTTTGTAATCACAGGGTATTTTCTAAATGTGTATTAGAATTATCTCTGTAAAAGAAGAGCAACGAAAGAACTTAAGAAGAAACACATTGTGTTAAAAAAACAAACGTTCACGCCAAATGAAGCAAAACGTGTTTATTCGTTCTAATCACCAAGGAGT
>CM070770.1:279689420-279717878 GCA_036346955.1 Dipus sagitta | reverse complement strand
AACAGAATGTGTTTCCTTCTTAAGATCTTTAAATTTTGGCTCTAGTTTACAGAGATAACTCTAATACACATTAGAAAAGACTCTGTGATTAGAAGAGAATGAGTACGTTTCTTTCATTTGGCGTGAACATCTTTTTTTGTACTAGTGAACACAATGTGTTTCTCCTTAAGGTCTGTACATTGTGGCTCTAGTTTACAGAGACAACTCTAGTACGCATTACAAAGACTCTGTGATTAGAAGAGAATTAGTACGTTTGTTTCATTTGGCGTCTTCAACTTTTCCAAGTTAATACAATGTGTTCTGAGACACTGTGATTACAAGTGATTAAGCACGTTGTTTCATTTGCGTGAACATCTTTGTTTGTACTAGTTAACAGAAGTGTTCTTCTTAAGATCTTACATTGTGTGGTCTTTACAGAGATAACTCTAATACACATTAGAAAAGACTCTGTGATTAGAAGAGAATGAGTCCGTTTGTTTCATAGGCGTGAACATCATTGTTTGTACTAGTTAACACAATGTGTTTCCCCTTAAGTTCTTTACATTGTGGTTCTAGTTTACAGAAACAACTCTAATAGGCATTACAAAAGACTCTGTGATTAGAAGAGAATGAGTACGTTTGTTTCATTTGGCGTGATCATCTTTGTCCAAGTTAACACAATGTGTTCTGAGACTCTGCGATTAGAAGCGAATAAGCACGTTCGTTTCATTTGTGCTGAACGTCTTTGTTTGTTAACACAATGTGTTTCTTCTTAAGTTCTTTCGTTGCTGTTCTCGTTTACAGAGATAACTCTAATACACATTAGAAAAGACTCTGTGATTAGAAAGAATGAGTACGTTTGTTTCATTTGGCGTGAACATCTTTGTTTGTACTAGTTAACAGAATGTGTTCCTTCTTAAGATTCTTTACATTTTTGGCTCTAGTTTACTAGAGATAACTCTAATACACATTAGAAAAGACTCTGTGATTAGAAAGAGAATGAGTACGTTTCTTTCATTTGGCGTGAACATCTTTTTGTACTAGTAACACAATGTGTTTCTCCTTAAGTTCTTTACATTGTGGTTCTAGTTTACAGAGACAACTCTAATACGCATACAAAAGACTCTGTGATTAGAAGAGAATTAGTACGTTGTTTCATTTGGCGTCATCAACTTTGTCCAAGTTGACACAATGTGTTCTGAGACTCTGTGATTACAAGTGATTAAGCACGTTTGTTTCATTTGTCGTGAACGTCTTTGTTTGAACTTGTTAACACAATGATTTTCTTCTTACTTTCTTTCGTTGCTGTTCTATTTTACAGTGAGAACTCTAAGACACATTAGAAAAGCTCTGTGATTACAAGAGAGTGAGTACGTTTGTTTCATTTAGCGTGAACATCTTTGGTTGCACTAGTTAACACAATGTGTTTCTTCTTAAGATCTTTACATTGTGGTTCTAGTTTACGAGATAACTCTAATACACATCTGAAAAGACTCTGTGATTAGAACAGAATGAGTACGTTTGTTTCATTTGGCGTGAACATCTTTGTTTGTACTAGTTAACAGAATGTGTTTCTTCTTAAGATCTGTAGATTGTGGTTCTCATTTACAGAGAAAACTCTAATACGCATTACAAAAGACGCTGTGATTAGAAGAGAATGAGTACGTTTGTTTCATTTGACGTGATCATTTTTGTCCAAGTTAACACAATGTGTTCTGAGACTGTGTGATTAGAAGCGAATAAGCATGTTCGTTTCATTTGTCGTGAACGTCTTTGTTTGTTAACACAATGTGTTTCTTCTTAAGTTCTTTCGTTGCTGTTCTAGTTTACAGAGATAACTCTAATACACATTAGAAAAGACTCTGTGATTAGAAGAGAATGAGTACGTTTGTTTCATTTGGCGTGAACATCTTTGTTTGTACTAGTTAACAGAATGTGTTCCTTCTTAAGACTTTACATTGTGGTTCTAGTTTACAGAGATAACTCTAATACACATTAGAAAAGACTCTGTGATTAGAAGAGAATGAGTACGTTTGTTTCAAGTGGCGTGAACATCTTTGTTTGTACTAGTTAACACAATGTGTTTCTTCTTACGTTCTGTACATTGTGGTTCTCGTTTACAGAGACAACTCTAATACGCATTACAAAAGACTCTGTGATTAGAAGAGAATGAGTACGTTTGTTTCATTTGACGTGATCATCTTTGTCCAAGTTAACACAATGTGTTCTGAGACTCTGTGATTAGAAGCGAATAAGCACGTTTGTTTCATTTGGCGTGAACGTCTTTGTTTGTTAACACAATGTGTTTCTTCTTAAGTTCTTTCGTTGCTGTTCTAGTTTAACAGAGAGAACTCTAATACACATTAGAAAAGACTCTGTGATTAGAAGAGATGAGTACGTTTGTTTCATTTGGCGTGAACATCTTTGTTTGTACTAGTTTACAGAATGTGTTTCTTCTTAGATCTTTACATTGTCGTTCTGAGTTTACAGAGATAACTCTAATACACATTAGAAAAGACTCTGTGATTAGAAGAGAATGAGTACGTTTGTTTCATTTGGCGTGAACATCTTTTTTTGTACTAGTGAACACAATGTGTTTCTCCTTAAGTTCTTTACATTGTGGTTCTAGTTTACAGAGACAACTCTAAACGCATTACAAAGATCTGTGATTAGAAGAGAATGAGTACGTTTGTTTCATTTGGCGTGAACATCTTTGTTTTGTACTAGTTAACACAATGTGTTTCTCCCTTAAGTCTTTAATTGTGGTTCTAGTTTACAGAGACAACTCTAATACGCATTACAAAAGACTCTGTGATTAGAAGAGAATGAGTACGTTTGTTTCATTTGGCGTGATCATCTTTGTCCAATTAACACAATGTGTTCTGAACTCTGTGATAGAAGCGAATAAGCAGTTCGTTTCATTTGGCTGAACGTCTTTGTTTGTTAACACAATGGTTTCTTCTTAAGTTCTTTCGTTGTCTGTTCTAGTTTACAGAGACAACTCTAATACAATTAGAAAGACTCTGTGATTAGAAGAGAATGAGTACGTTTGTTTCATTTGCGTGAACTCTTTGTTTGTACTAGTTAACAAATGTGTTTCTTCTTAAGTCTTTACATTGTGGTTCTAGTTTACGAGATAACTTAATACACATAGAAAAGACTCTGTGATTAGAACAGAATGAGTACGTTTGTTTCATTTGGCGTGAACATCTTTGTACTAGTTAACAAATGTGTTCCTTCTTAAGATCTTTACATTGTGGTTCTAGTTTACAGAGATAACTCTAATACACATTAGAAAAGACTCTGTGATTAGAAGAGAATGAGTACGTTTGTTTCATTTGGCGTGAACATCTTTGTTTGTACTAGTTAACACAATGTGTTTCTTCTTAAGTTCTGTACTTGTGTTCTATTTACAGAGACAACTCTAATACGCATTACAAAAGACGCTGTGATTAGAAGAGAATGAGTACGTTTGTTTCATTTGACGTGATCATCTTTGTCCAAGTTAACACAATGTGTTCTGAGACTCTGTGATTAGAAGCGAATAAGCACGTTTATTTCATTTGGCGTGAACTTTTTGTTTGTTAACACAATGTGTTTCATGTTAAGTTCTTTCGTTGCAGTTATAGTTTACAGAGATAACTCTAATACACATTAGAAAAGACTCTGTGATTAGAAGAGAATGAGTACGTTTGTTTCATTTGGCGTCAACATCTTTGTTTTTACTAGTTAACAGAATGTGTTTCTTCTTAAAATCTTTACATTGTGGTTCTAGTTTACAGAGATAACTCTAATACACATTAGAAAAAACTCTGTGATTAGAAGAGAATGAGTACGTTTGTTTCATTTGGCATGAGCATCTTTTTTTGTACTACTGAACACAATGTGTTTCTCCTTAAATTCTTTACACTGTGGTTCTAGTTTACAGAGACAACTCTAAAACGCATTACAAAAGACTCTGTGATTAGAAGAGAATGAGTACGTTTGTTTCAAGTGGCGTGAACATCTTTGTTTGTACTAGTTAACACAATGTGTTTCTTCTTAAGTTCTGTAGATTGTGGTTCTTGTTTACAGAGACAACTCTAATACGCATTACAAAAGACTCTGTGATTAAAAGAGAATGAGTACGTTTGTTTCATTAGACGTGACCATCTTTGTCCAAGTTAACACAATGTCTTCTGAGACTCTGTGATTAGAAGCAAATAAGCACGTTTGTTTCATTTGGCGTGAACGTCTTTGTTTGTTAACACATTGTGTTTCTTCTTAAGTTATTTCGTTGCTGTTCTAGTTTACAGAGATAACTCTAATACACATTAGAAAAGACTCTGTGATTAGAAGAGAATGAGTACGTTTGTTTCATTTGGCGTCAACATCTTTGTTTTTACTAGTTAACAAATGTGTTTTTCTTAAGATCTTTACATTGTGGTTCTAGTTTACAGAGATAACTCTAATACACATTAGAAAAAACTCTGTGATTAGAAGAGAATGAGTACGTTTGTTTCATTTGGCGTGAACATCTTTTTTGTACATGTAACACAATGTGTTTCTCCTTAAGTTCTTTACATTGTGTTCTAGTTACAGAGACAACCTAAAGCATACAAAGACTCTGTGATTAGAGAGAATGAGTACGTTTTTTCATTTGGCGTGAACATCTTTTTTGTACTAGTTAACACAATGTGTTTTCTTAAATCTTTACATTGTGTTCTAGTTTACAGAGATAACTCTAATACACATTGAAAAGATCTGTGATTAGAAGAGAATGGGTACGTTTGTTTCATTTGGCGTGAACATCTTTGTTTGTACTAGTTAACACAGTGTGTTTCTTCTTAAGTCTGTACATTGTGGTTCTCGTTTACAGAGACAACTCTCATACGCATTACAAAAGACTCTGTGATTAGAAGAGAATGAGGACGTTTGTTTCATTTGGCGTGAACATCTTTGTTTGTAGTAGTTTACAAAATGTGTTTCTTCTTAGGATCTTTACATTGTGTTCCTAGTATACAGAGATAATTCTAATACACATTAGAAAAGACTCTGTGATTAGAAGAGAATGAATACGTTTGTTTCATTTGACGTGACCATCTTTGTCCAAATTAACACAATGTCGTCTGAGACTCTGTGATTAGAAGCAAATAAGCACGTTTGTTTCATTTGGCGTGAACGTCTTTGTTTGTTAACACAATGTGTTTCTTCTTAAGTTCTTTCGTTGCTGTTCTAGTTTACAGAGATAACTCTAATACACATTAGAAAAGACACTGTGATTAGAAGAGAATGAGTACGTTTGTTTCATTTGGCGTCAACATCTTTGTTTTTCTAGTTAACAAATGTGTTTCTTCTAAATCTTTACATTGTGGTTCTAGTTTACAGAGAAACTCTAATACCATTAGAAAAACTCTGTGATTAGAAGAGAATGAGTACGTTTGTTTCATTTGGCATGAGCATCTTTTTTTGTACTACTGAACACAATGTGTTTCTCCTTAAATTCTTTACACTGCGGTTCTAGTCTACAGAGACAACTCTAAAGCGCATTACAAAAGACTCTGTGATTAGAAGAGAATGAGTACGTTTGTTTCAAGTGGCGTGAACATCTTTGTTTGTACTAGTTAACACAATGTGTTTCTTCTTAAGTTCTGTACATTGTGGTTCTTGTTTACAGAGACAACTCTAATACGCATTACAAAAGACTCTGTGATTAGAAGAGAATGAGTACGTTTGTTTCATTAGACGTGATCATTTTTGTTCAAGTTAACACAATGTGTTCTGAGACTCAGTGATTAGAAGTGAATAATAACGTTTGTTTCATTTGCCGTGAACATCTTTGTTTGTTAACACAATGTGTTTCTTCTTAAGTTCTTTCGTTGCTGTTCTAGTTACCGAGATAACTCTAATACACATTAGAAAACACTCTGTGATTAGAAGAGAATGAGTACGTTTTATCATTTGGCGTGAACATCTTTGTTTGTACTAGTTAACACAATGTGTTTCTCCTTAAAATCTTTACATTGTGGTTCTAGTTTACAGAGATAACTCTAATACACATTTGAAAAGAATCCGTGATTAGAAGAGAATGGGTACGTTTGTTTCATTTAGCGTGAACATCTTTGTTTGTACTAGTTAACACAGTGTGTTTCTTCTTAAGTCTGTACATTGTGGTTCTCGTTTACAGAGACAACTCTAATACGCATTACAAAAGACTCTGTGATTAGCAGAGAATGAGTACCTTTGCTTCATTTGGCGTGAACATCTTTGTTTGTACTAATTTACAAAATGTGTTTCTTCTTAGGATCTTTACATTGTGTTTCTAGTATACAGAGATAATTCTAATACACATTAGAAAAGACTCTGTGATTAGAAGAGAATGAGTACGTTTGTTTCATTTGGAGTGAACATCTTTTTTTGTACTACTGAACACAATGTGTTTCTCCTTAAGTTCTTTACATTGTGGTTCTAGTTTACAGAGACAACTCTAAAACGCATTAAAAAGACTCTGTGATTGGAAGAGAATGAGTACGTTTGTTTCAAGTGGCGTGAACATCTTTGTTTGTACTAGTTAACACAATGTGTTTCTTCTTAAGTTCTGTAGATTGTGGTTCCTGTTTACAGAGACAACTCTAATACGCATTACAAAAGAGTCTGTGATTAGAAGAGAATGAGTACGTTTGTTTCATTTGACGTGATCATCTTTTTCCAAGTTAACACAATGTGTTCGGAGACTCTGTGATTAGAAGCGAATAAGCACGTTTGTTTCATTTGGCGTGAACATCTTTGTACTAGTTAACACAATGTGTTTCTCCTGAAGTTCCTTACATTGTGGTTCTAGTTTACAGAGACAACTCTAATACGCATTACAAAGGACACTGTGATTAGAAGAGAATTAGTACGTTTGTTTCATTTGGCGTCATCAACTTTGTCCAAGGTAACACAATGTGTTCTGAAACTCTGTGATTAGAAGCGATTAAGCACGTTTGTTTCATTTGGCGTGAACGTCTTTGTTTGTACTTCTTAACACAATGTGTTTCTTCTTAAGTTCTTTCGTTGCTGTTCTAGTTTACAGAGAGAACTCTAAGACACATTAGAAGACTCTCTGTGATTATCAGAGAGTGAGTGCGTTTGTTTCATTTGGCGTGAACATCTTTGTTTGTACTACTTAATACAATGTGTTTCTCCTTAAGTTCTTTACATTGTGGTTCTAGTTTACAGAGACAACTATAATACGCATTACCAAAGACTCTGTGATTAGAGGAGAATGAGTACGTTTGTTTCATTTGGCGTGATTATCTTTGTTCAAGTTAACACAATGTGTTCTGAGACTCGGTGATTAGAAGCGAATAATAACGTTTGTTTCATTTGCCGTGAACATCTTAGTTTGTTAACACAATGTGTTTCTTCTTAAGTTCTTTCGTTGCTGTTCTAGTTACCGAGATAACTCTAATACACATTAGAAAAGACTCTGTGATTAGAAGAGAATGAGTACGTTTTCCTCATTTGGCATGAACATCTTTGTTTGTACTAGTTAACACAATGTGTTTCTCCTTTAAATCTTTAAATTGTGGTTCTAGTTTACAGAGATAACTCTAATACACATTAGAAAAGAATCTGTGTTTAGAAGTGAATGAGTACGTTTTTTCATTTGGCGTGAACATCTTTGTTTGTACTATGTAACACAATGTGTTTCATCTTAAGTTCTATACATTGTGGTTCTCGTTTACAGAGACAACTCTAATACGCATTACAAAAAAACTCTGTGATTAGAAAAGAATGAGTACGTTTGTTTCATTTGACGTGATCATGTTTGTCCCAGTTAACACAATGTGTTCTAAGAATCTGTGATTAGAAGCGAATAAGCACGTTTGTTTCATTTGGCGTGAACATCTTTGTTTGTACTAGTTAACACAATGTGCTTCTCCTGAAGTTCTTTACATTGTGGTTCTAGTTTACAGAGACAACTCTAATACGCATTAGAAAAGACTCTGTGATTAGAAGAGAATGAGTACGTTTGTTTCTTTTGGCGTGATCATCTTTGTCCAAGTTAACACAATGTGTTCTGAGAATCTGTGTTTAGAAGCGAATAAGCACGTTTGTTTCATTTGGCGTGAACGTCTTTGTTTGTTAACACAATGTGTTTCTTCTTAAGTTCTTTCGTTGCTGTTCTAGTTTTCAGAGAGAACTCTAATACACATTGGAGAAGACGCTGTGATTAGAAGAGAATGAGTACGTTTGTTTCATTTGGCGTGAACATCTTTTTTGTACTAGTTAACAGAATGTGGTTCTTCTTAAGATCTTCACATTGCGGTTCCAGTTTACAGAGATAACTCTAACACACACTAGAAAAGACTATGTGATTAGAAGAGAATGAGTATGTTTGTTTCATTTGGCGTGAACATCTTTGTTTGTACTAGTTAACACAATATGTTTCTCCTTAAGTTCTTTACATTGTGGTTCTAGTTTACAGAGACAACTCTAATACGCATTACAAAAGACTCTGTGATTAGGAGAGAATGAGTACGTTTCTTTCATTTGACGTGATCATCTTTATCCAAGTTAACACAATGTGTTCTGAGACTCTGTGATTAGAAGCGATTAAGCACGTTTGTTTCATTTGGCGTGAACGTCTTTGTTTGTTAACACAATGTGTTTATTCTTAAGTTCTTTCGTTGCTGTTCTTGTTTACAGAGATAACTCTAATGCACATTAGAAAAGACTCTGTGATTAGAAGGGAATGAGTACGTTTGTTTCATTTGGCGTGAACATCTTTGTTTGTACTATTTTACAGAATGTGTTTCTTCTTAAGATGACAATCCTACCAAAGGCAATTTACAGATTTAATGCAATACCAATTAAAATCCCCACAGTGTTCTTCACAGAGATAGAAAAAATGATCTCAAATTTCATATGGAAAGGCAGAAGGCCTCGCATTTCCAAACATATCCTCAGCAAAAGAAATACCTCTGGAGGTATAACCATACCTGATCTAAAGCTATATTACAAAGCCGTAGTAATAAAAACAGCATGGTACTGGCATAAAAACAGGACTATAGATCAATGGAATAGACTTGAGGACCCGGACTTTGGGTCAAGCAACTATAGCTACTTGATATTTATAAAGGCCCAAACAATATACGCTGGAAAAAAGACCGCATCTTCAACAAATGGTGCTGGACAAACTGGATAACCATATGCAGGAAACTAAAACTTGACACACACATTTCACCCTGCACTACACTCAAGTCCAAATGGATCAAAGATCTCAATATAAGACCAGAAACTCGAATACTACTAGAAGAAAATTTAGGAAGTACATTCCATGATATAGGAATGGAAAAAGACTTCCTGAACAAAACCCCAGTAGCTCATGAACTTAAACCATCACTCAACCAATGGGACCACATGAAGCTGAGGAGTTTCTTTACAGACAAGCATACAATTAGCAAAGCCAATAGATTACCCACAGAATGGGAGAAAATATTTGTGGGTTATCCAACTGATAGAGGACTAATCTCTAGAATCTACAAAGAACTCAAAAATCTAAACAGTAAGAAGTCAAACACCCCACTCACAAGATGGGGCAAAGAGCTGAACAGGCAGTTCACAGAGGAAGAAATAGAAATGGCAAACATACACTTAAGAAAATGTTCAGCATCCCTAATCATCAGAGAAATGCAAATTAAAACAACTATGAGATTCCACCTTACCCCAATAAGGATAGCAAGCATCAAAAAATCAAATAAAAACAAATGCTGGCGAGGATGTGGAGAAGTAGGAACACTCATCCACTGTTGGTGGGATTGTAGGATGGTACAACCACTTTGGAAAGCAATATGGAGACTTCTGAAAAAGCTGAGTATAGAGATACCAACAGACCCAGTTATTCCCTTACTGGGCATCTACCCTAAAACCTTCAAACCACAGACTAAAGAGATTTGCTCAACCATGTTTATAGCGGCTCAATTTGTAATAGCTAAGAGCTGGAATCAACCCAGATGTCCATCACTAGAAGAATGGATAACTAAGATGTGGTATATCTACACAATGGAATTCTATACAGCAGTAAGAAAAAATGACACCATGAAATTTGAGGAAAAATGGTTGAACCTGGAACAGATCATTCTCCGTGAACTTACCCAATCACAGAAAAAAAATCGCCACATAGTCTCACTCATCTACAGCACCTAACCTGAATCTACCGAAGATACCTTACATACCCAGCAAGCATCTCCTATATTAGACACTAGGATGGAAGGGGAGGGAGGGGAGGGCATCAAAGGGGTGGGAAACACAAATCTAGACGCAAACGGCAATGGTACCATAATCTCCTACTTACTAAAAGATAGACCAAAAGGCTGATCCTTCACCAGGCCCTTACAGGGAACACCTGAACCACAAGACACTGGAGAGGGTAAGATTAAGACTAACCTTAATCTCCTACATCTTCCCTCCCTCACTTCCCCTCTCCCTGTCTCTCTCTCTCTTATCTCTAACTCTTGTATATTAGTTATCTTTTTCCTCATTTTCTTAGTGGGCATTGACCTGTAACTCCCAGAACCAGCATGGGGCTATCATCCACAATGAGCTTTTGATCAGTGAGACCTACAAGGTTTCCTAAAAGACAGACAGATTTCTGTCAGAGTACTTGATGACCCACCAAAGGTTACTGGTAAGACCCTACTGCTGAAGATACCTTATGTGATTGACATGCAAATTAGAATGGCATGGCTGGAAGTCGGATGAGAGTCAGTCCCCAGACAGTCAGCGTGTCTAGTGCCTGAAGGTGCTACATGGGCGACTGGGGGAAATTGACCAACATCTATCGAAGCAACGCATGGTCTAACCTATTGAGCAGCAAATAACTTATTGTGATGCCCACACAAGTGCAGTGGTGGCACACAGCCATGGTGGGGAACCAACTGCTCTCAATTTGGCTAACTGATCCCCTCACTGGTATGGGACCCATAGCTGGAGCTGGGAAACAAGTCAGAACCATATCCAAACATAAGCCCACTCTCCAGTATCAAGCTACTATCAATTGTGGGCTACAAGAGGGCCTACACCTATTAAATTCTCTATAAAAAAAAAAGTAAGGGTTATCTCATTTGTCCTGGTGCTAACTTACTCTCCGTTGGAGAATCTGCTTCTCTTTTTCAGATACATGTAGACCCTAAGGAGAGAGCCACCCCATCATACCTCAAAAGGGCCCCGGCTGAAACTAAGAAAATTTGGAGAAACAAGCAAGGGGGCTGTTTTCCTGATGAACCGGACACCAGCACAAGGGGGAAGGAGATCAGCATAGAGAAAAATCAACTCCTACCAAATCAGAGAGCCAGAGCCTCAGAGGCCCTCAACACCTCATCACTGAAGCAGACCAAAAATGAACCCAACATGGCTCAGGGAAATTTTGCGGAAGAGGGAGCGGAAAGAATGTCAGAGTCACATGTTGGGTCATGATATGCAGAGACATTTAGCTTAGCCATATCTGTGGGCTAACTCCACAATGCATGACCCGTATACCTCAACAAGGAGGGGGCAAGGGGAGGGGGTAGGTCACGGATGAGCCTAATAATGGTACCAAACTGACTGTATTTGCTGAATACAGAACTGACTAATAAATAAAAAAAAAAAGATCTTTACATTGTGGTTCTAGTTTACAGAGATAACTCTAATACACATTAGAAAAGACTCTGTGATTAGAAGAGAATGAGTACGTTTGTTTCATTTGACGTGATCATCTTTGTCCAAGTTAACACAATGTGTTCTGGGACTCTGTGATTAGAAGCGAATAAGCACGTTTCTTTCATTTGCAGTGAACGTCTGTTTGTTAACACAATGTGTTTCTTCTTAAGTTCTTTCGTTGCTGTTCTAGTTTACAGAGATAACTCTAATACACATTAGAAAAGACTCTGTGATTAGAACACAATGAGTACGTTTGTTTCATTTGGCGTGAACACCTTTGTTTGTAGTAGTTTACAGAACGTGTTTCTTCTTAAGATCTTTACATTGTGGTTCTAGTTTACAGAGATAATTCTAATACACATTAGAAAAGACTCTGTGATTAGAAGAGAATGAGTACGTTTGTTTCATTTGGCGTGAACATCTTTTTTGTACAAGTTAATACAATGTGTTTCTCCTTAAGGTCTTTACATTGTGGTTCTAGTTTACAGAGACAACTCTAATACGCATTACAAAAGACTCTGTGATTAGAAGAGAATTAGTACGTTTGTTTCATTTGGCGTCATCAACTTTGTCCAAGTTAACACAATGTGTTCTGAGACTCTGTGATTAGAAGCGATTAAGCAAGTTTGTTTCATTTGGCGTGAACGTCTTTGTTTGTACTTGTGAACACAATGTGTTCTTCTTAAGTTCTTTCGTTGCTGCTCTAGTTTGCAGAGGGAACTCTAATACACATTGTAAAAGACGCTGTGATTAGGAGAGAATGAGTAGGTTTGTTTCATTTGGTGTGAACATCTTTGTTTGTACTAGTTTACAGAACGTGTTTCTCCTTAAGATCTTTACATTGTGCTTCTAGTTTACAGAGATAACTCTAATACACATTAGAAAAGACTCTGTGATTAGAAGAGAATGAGTACGTTTGTTTCATTTGGCGTGAACATCTTTTTTGTACTAGTTAACAGAATGTGTTTCTTCTTAAGATCTTTACATTGCGGTTCCAGTTTACAGAGATCACTCTAATACACATTAGAAAAGACTCTGTGATTAGAAGAGAATGAGTACGTTTGTTTCATCTGGCGTGAACATCTTTGTTTGTAATAGTTAACACAATGTGTTTCCCCTTAAGTTCTTCACATTGTGGTTCTAGTTTACAGAGCAACTCTAATGTGCATGACAAAAGACTCTGTGATTAGAGGAGAATGACTACGTTTGTTTCAAGGGGCGTGAACATCTTTGTTTGTACTAGTTAACACAATGTGTTTCCCCTTAAGTTCTTCACATTGTGGTTCTAGTTTACAGAGACAACTCTAATACGCATTACAAAGGACTCTGTGATTAGAAGAGAATTAGCACGTTTGTTTCATTTGGCGTGATCATCTTTGTCCAAGTTAACACAATGTGTTCTGAGACTCTGTGATTAGAAGCAAATAAGCACGTTTGTTTCATTTGGCGTGAACGTCTTTGTTTGTTAACACAATGTGTTTCTTCTTAAGTTCTTTCGTAGCTGTTCTAGTTTGCAGAGAGAACTCTAATACACATTGGAAAAGACTCTGTGATTAGAAGAGAATGAGTACGTTTGTTTCATTTGGCGTGAACATCTTTGTTTATACTAGTTTACAGAATGTGTTTCTTCTTAGGATCTTTACATTGTGGTTCTAGTTTACAGAGATAACTCTAATACACATTAGAAAAGAACTCTGTGATTAGAAGAGAATTAGTACGTTTGTTTCATTTGGCGTGAACATCTTTTTTTGTACTAGTGAACACAATGTGTTTCTCCTTAAGTTCTTTACATTGTGGTTCTAGTTTACAGAAACAACTCTAAAACGCATTACAAAAGACTCTGTGATTAGAAGAAAATGAGTACGTTTGTTTCAAGTGGCGTGAACATCTTTGTTTGTAATAGTTAACACAATGTGTTTCTTCTTAAGTTCTGTAGATTGTGGTTCTCGTTTACAGAGAAAACTCTAATACACATTACAAAAGACTCTGTGATTAGAAGAGAATTAGTACGTTTGTTTCATTTGGCGACATCAACTTTGTCCACGTTAACACAATGTGTTCTGAGACTCTGTGATTAGAAGCGATTAAGCACGTTTGTTTCATTTGGCGTGAACGTCTTTGTTTGTACTTGTTAACACAATGTGTTTCTTCTTAAGTTCTTTCGTTGCTGTTCTAGTTTACAGAGAGAACTCTAAGACACATTAGAAAAGACTCTGTGATTAGAAGAGAGTGAGTACGATTGTTTCATTTGGCGTGAACATCTTTGTTTGTACTACTTAACACAATGTGTTTCTCCTTAAGTTCTTTACATTGTGGTTCTAGTTTACAGAGACAACTATAATATGCATTACCAAAGACTCTGTGATTAGAGGAGAATGAGTACGTTTGTTTCATTTGGCCTGATCATCTTTGTCCTAGTTAACACAATGTGTTCTGAGACTCGGTGATTAGAAGCGAATAATAACGTTTGTTTCATTTGGCATGAACATCTTTGTTTGTTAACACAATGTGTTTCTTCTTAAGTTCTTTCGTTGCTGTTCTAGTTGCTGAGATAACTCTAATACACATTAAAAAAGACTCTGTGATTAGAAGAGAATGAGTACGTTTGTTTCAAGAAACTCTGCAGATTGAAGAGAGCATGAGCGTTTGTTTCAATTGGCGTGAACATCTTTGTTTCTACTAGTTAACACAATGTGTTTCTTCTCAAATTCTTTACATTGCAGTTGTACTGTACGGAGAGAACTCTAATAAGGACTGGAAGAGTCTCTGTGATTATCAGCGATAATATAAGTTTGTTTCATTTGGCGTGAACATTTTTGCATCAGTACGCACAATGTGTTTCTTCTGAAGTTCTTTACATTGCCGTTGTAGTACAAAGACATAACGCTAGTAGGGATTACAAGAGACTGTGATTACAAGCCAATAAATGAGTTTGTTTCATTTGCTGTGTACTTCTTTGCTTTGTACGAGTTAACACAATGTGTTTCTTCTAAAGTTCCTTACATTGCAGTTGTTGTGTGCGGAGATAACTCTAATAAGGAGTACAAGAAACTCTGTAGATTGAAGTGAGCATGTGCGTTTGTTTCATTTGGCGTGGACATCTTTGTTTCTACCAGTTATCACAATGTGTTTCTTCCTAGGTTCTTTACATTGCAGTTGTAGTACAAGAACATAACTCTAATAGGAATTACAAGAGACTGTGATTAGAAGCGAATAAATGAGTTTGTCATTTGCAGTGTACTTCTTTGCTTTCTACTAGTTAACACAATGTGTTTCGTCCTAAGTTCCTTACATTGCAGTTGTTGTGTGCGGAGATAACTCTAATAAGGATTACAAGAAACTCTGTATATTGAAGCGAGCCAGTGCGCTTGTTTCATTTAGCGTAGACATCTTTGTTTGTACCAGTTAAACCAATGTGTTTCTTCTTAAGTTCTTTACATAGCAGTTGTAGTACAAAGACATAACGCTAATACGGATTACAAGAGACTCAGATTACAAGCGAATAAATGAGTTTCTTTCATTTGCCATGTACTTCTTTGCTTTGTCCTAGTTAATACAATGTGTTTCTTCTAAAGTTCTTCACATTGCAGTTGCTGTGTGCATAGAGAACTCTAATAAGGATTACAGAAACTCTGTAGATTGAAGCGAGCATGAGCGTTTGTTTCGCTTGGCGTGAACATGTTTGTTTCTACTAGTTAACACAATGTGTTTCTTCTCAAATTCTTTAATTTGCAGTTCTACTGTACGGAGAGAACCCTAATAAGGATTGGAGGAGACTCTGGGATTACAAGCGATTATGTAAGTTTGTTTAATTTGATGTGAACTTCTCTGTACCAGTTAACACAATGTGTTTCTTCTTAAGTTCTTTACTTTGCAGCTGTAGCACACAGACCTAACTCTAATAGGGATTATAAGAGACTGTGATTACAAGCGAATAAATGAGTTTGTTTCATTTGCCGTGTACTTCTTTGCTTTCTACTAGTTAACACAATGTGTTTCTTCTCAAGTTCCTTACATTGCAGTCGTTGTGTGCGGAGATAACTCTAATAAGGATTATAAGAAACTCTGTAGATTGAAGCGAGCATGATCGTTTGTTTCATTTGGTGTGGACATCTTTGATTGTATCAGTTAACACAATGTGTTTCTTCTTAAGTTCTGTACATTGCAGTTGTAATAGAAAGACATAACTCTAATAGGAATTACAAGAGACTGTGATTAGAAGCCAATAAGTGAGTTTGTTTCATTTGCCGTGTACTTCTTTGCTTTGTACTAGTTAACACAATGTGTTTCTTCTAAAGTTCCTTACATTGCAGTTGTTGTGTGCGGAGACAACTCTAATAAGGATTACAAGAAACTCTGTAGATTGAAATGAGCATGTGCGCTTGTTTCATTTGGCGTGGACCTCATTGTTTGTACCAGTTAACACAATGTGTTTCTTCTTAAGTTCTTTACATTGCAGTTGTAGTACAAAGACATAACGCAAATAGGGATTACAAGAGACTGAGATTTGAAGTGAATAAATGAGTTTGTTTCATTTGCCGTGTACTTCTTTGCTTTGTACTAGTTAACACAATGTGTTTCTTCTAAAATTCCTTACATTGCAGTTGTTGTGTGCGGAGATAACTCTAATAAGGATTACAACAGATTCTGTAGATTGAACCGAGCATGTGCGTTTGCTTCATTTGGCGTGGACATCTTTGTTTCTACCAGTTAACACAATGTGTTTCTTCTGAAGTTCTTTACATTGCAGTTGTGGTACACAGACATACCTCTAATAGGGATTACAAGAGACTGTGATTACAAGCGAATAAATGAGTTTGTTTCATTTGTCGTGTACTTCTTTGCTTTGTACTAGTTAACACAATGTGTTTCTTCTAAAGTTCCTAACATTGCAGTTGTGTGCGGAGATAACTCTAGTAAGAATTACAAGAATCTCTGTAGATTGTAGCGAGCATGAACGTTTGTTTCACTTGTCGAGAACATCTTTGTTTCTACTAGTTAACACAATGTGTTTCTTCTCAAATTCTTTACATTGCAGTTGTAGTGTACGGAGAAAACTCTAATAAGGATTGGAAGAGACTCTGTGATTACAAGCGATTATGTAAGTTTCTTTCATTTGGACTGAACGTCTTTGTATCAGTTAACACAATGTGTTTCTTCTGAATTTCTTTACATTGCAGTTGTAGTACAATGACATAACGCTAATAGGGATTACAAGAGACTATGATTACAAGCGAATAAATGAGTTTGCTTCATTTGCCGTTGTTACTTCTTTGCTTTGTACTAGTTAACACAATGTGTTTCTCCTAAAGTTTCCTTACATTGCAGTTGTTGTGTGCGAGATAACTGTAATAAGGACTACAATAAACTCTGTTGATTGAAGCTAGCATGTGCGTTTCGTTTCGCTAGGCGTGACCATCTTTGTTTTTACTAGTTAACACAATGTTGTTTCTTCTCTAATTCTTTACATTGCAGTTTGTACTGTACCGGAGAGAACTCTAATAAGGATTGGAAGCCGACTCTGTGATTACAAGCGATTATGTAAGTTCGTTTTATTTTGGCTGACCATCCTTTTTACCCAGTTAACACAATGTGTTTCTTCTTAATTTCCTTACAAGAAGTTTGTAATGCAAGACATAACGCTAATAGTGATTACAAGACGACTGTGATACAAGCGAATGAATGAGTTTGTCTCATTGCCGTGTACTTCTTTGCTTGTGTACTAGTCATCGATGTGTTTCTTCTAAAGTTCTTTACATTGCAGTTGTTGTGTTGCGAGATAACTCTAATAAGGATTACAAGAAACTGTGTAGATTGAAGCAAGCAAGTGCTTTTGTTTCATTTGGCATGGACATCTTTGTTTCTACCCAGTTAACACAATGTGTTTCTTCTTAAGTTTTTTACATTTCAGTTGTAATTCAAAGACATAACTCTAATAGGGATTACAAGATAATGTGATTAGAAGCGAATAAATGAGTTTGTTTCATTTGCTGTGTACTTCTTTGCTTTGTACTAGTTCATACGATGTGTTTCTTCTAAAGTTCTCTTTACACTGCAGTTGTTGTGTGCGGCGATAACTCTAAAAAGGACTTACAAGAAACTCTGTAGATTAAGCGAGCATGTGCTGTTTTCTTCATTCACGTGGAACATCTTAGTTTCTACAGTTAACATGGTGTTTCTTCTTAAGTTCTTTACATTGAAGTTGTCGTACAAAGACATAACTGTAATAGGGATTACAAGAGATTGTGATTACAAGCGAATGAATGAGTTTGTTTCATTTGCCGTGTACTTCTTTGCTTTGTACTAGTTAACACAATGTGTTTCTTCTAAATTCCTTATATTGCCGTTGTTGTGTGCGGAGATCACTCTAATAAGGATTACAAGAAACTCTGTAGATTGAAGGGAGCATGAGCATTTGTTTCGCTTGGCGTGAACACCTTTGTTTTTACTAGTTAACACAATATGTTTCTTCTCTAATTCTTTACATTGCAGTTCTACTGTACGGAGAGAACCCTAATAAGGATTGGAAGAGGATCTGTGATTACACGGGATTATGGAAATTTGTTTCATTTAGCGTGAACATCTTTGTACCAGTTAACACAATGTGTTTCCTCTTAAGTTCCTTACTTTGCAGTTGTAGTACACAGACAGAACTCTAATAGGGATTACAAGAGACTGTGATTAAAGCGAATAAATGAAATTTGTTTCATTTGCCGTGTACTTCTTTCCTTTGTACTAGATAACACAATGTGTTTCTCCTAAAGTTTCTTACATTGCAGTTGTTGTGTGCCGAGATAACTCTAATAAGGATTACAAGAAACTCTGTAGATTGAAGCGAGCATGTGCATTTGTTTCATGTGGCGTGGACATCTTTGTTTCTACCAGTTAACACAATGTGTTTCTTCTTAAGTTCCTTACATTGTAGTTGTAATACAAAGACATAAGGCTAATAGTGATTACAAGAGACTGTGATTACAAGAGAATGAATGAGTTTTTCTCATTTGCCGTGTACTTCTTTGCCTTGTACTAGTTAACACAATGTGTTTCTTCTAAAGTTCCTTACATTGCAGTTGTTATGTGCGGAGATAACTCTAATAAGGATTACAAGAAACCGTGTAGATTGAAGCGAGCAAGTGCTTTTGTTTCATTTGGCGTGGACATCTTTGTTTCTACCAGTTAACACAATGTGTTTCTTCTTAAGTTCTTTATATTGCAGTTGTAATTCAAAGACATAACTCTAATAGGGATTACAAGATACTGTGATTACAAGCGAATAAATGAGTTTGTTTCATTTGCCGTGTACTTCTTGGCTTTGTACTAGTTCACACGATGTGTTTCTTCTAAAGTTCTTTACACTGCAGTTGTTGTGTGCGGAGATAACTCTAAAAAGGATTACAAGAAACTCTGTTGATTGAAGCGAGCATGTGTGTTTGTTCCATTTCGCGTGGACATCTTTGTTTCTACCAGTTAACACAATGTGTTTCTTCTTAAGTTCTTTACATTTCAGTTGTCGTGCAAAGACATTACTGTAATAGGGATTACAAGAGACTGTGATTACAAGCGAATGAATGAGTTTGTTTCATTTGCCGTGTACTTCTTTGCTTTGTACTAGTTAACACAATGTGTTTCTTCTAAAGTTCCTTAAATTGCCGTTGTTTGTGACGGAGAAACTCTAATAAGGATTACAAGAAACTCTGTAGATTGAAGGAGCATGAGCATTTGTTTCGCTTGGCGTGAACACTTTGTTTTTACTAGTTAACACAATGTGTTTCTTCTCTAATTCTTTACATTGCAGTTGTACTGTACGGAGAGAACCCTAATAAGGATTGGAAGAGGATCTGTGATTACAAGGGATTATGGAAATTTGTTTCGTTTGGCGTGAACATCTTTCTACCAGTTAACACAATGTGTTTCTTCTTTACATTGCAGTTGTAGTACACAGACATATCTCTAATAGGGATTACAAGAGACTGTGATTACAAGCGAATAAATGAGTTTGTTTCGTTTGCCGTGTACTTCTTTGCTTTGTACTAGTTAACACAATGTGTTTCTTCTAAAGTTTCTTACATTGCAGTTGTTGTGTGCGTAGATAACTCTAATAACAATTACAAGAATCTCTGCAGATTGTAGCGAGCATGAGCGTCTGTTTCGCTTGGCGTGAACATCTTTGTTTCTACTAGTTATGACAATGTGTTTCTTCTCAAATTCTTTTTTTTTTTATTTTTTTTTGTTCATTTTTTTTTATTTATTTATTTGAGAGTGACAGAGAGAGAAAGAGGCCGAGAGAGAGAGAGAGAATGGGCGCGCCAGGGCTTCCAGCCACTGCAAATGAACTCCAGACGCGTGCGCCACCTTGTGCATCTGGCTAACATGGGTCCTGGAGAATCGAGCCTCGGACTGGGGTCCTTAGGCTTCACAGGCAAGCACTTAACCGCTAAGCCATCTCTCCAGCCCCTTCTCAAATTCTTAACATTGCAGTTGTACTGTACGGAGAGAACCCTAATAAGGATTGGAAGAGACTCTGTGATTACAAGCGATTATGTAAATTTGTTTCATTTGGCGTGAACATCTTTGTACCAGTTAACACAATGTGTTTCTTCTGAAGTTCTTTACATTCCGTTGTAGTGCAAAGACATACGCTAATAGGGATTACAAGAGACTGTGATTACAAGCCAATAAATGAGTTTGTTTCATTTGCCGCGTACTTCTTTGCTTTTTACTAGTTAACACATTGTGTTTCTTCTAAAGTTCCTTACATTGCAGTTGTTGTGTGCAGAGATAACTCTAATAAGGATTACAAGAAACACTGTTGATTGAAGCGAGCATGTGCTTTTGTATCATTTGGCGTGGACATCTTTGTTTCTACCAGTTAACACAATGTGTTTCTTCTTAAGTTCTTTACATTGCTGTTGTAGTACAAAGACATAACTCTAATAGGGATTACAAGAGTCTGTGATTACAAGCGAATGAATGATTTTGTTTCATTTGCCGTGTACGTCTTTGCTTTGTACTAGTTAACACAATTTGTTTCTTCTACAGTTCCTTACCTTGCAGTTGTTGTCTGCGGAGATAACTCTAATAAGGATTACAAGAAATTGTGTAGATTGAAGAGAGCATGTGCGTTTGTTTCATTTGGCGTGGACATCTTTGTTTCTACCAGTTAACACAATCTGTGTCTTCTTAAATTCTTTAAATTGCAGTTGTAGTAAAAACACATAACTCTAATAGGGATTACAAGAGACTGTGATTACAAGCGAATGAATGAGTTTGTTTCATTTGCCGTGTACTTCTTTGCTTTGTACTAGTTAACACAATGTGTTTCTTCTAAAGTTCCTTACATTGCAGTTGTTGTGTGCGGAGATAGCTCTAAGGATTACAAGAAACTCTGTAGATTGAAGCGAGCATGAGCGTTTGTTTCGCTTGGCGTGAACATCTTTGTTTCTACTAGTTAACACAATGTGTTTCTTCTCAAATTCTTTACATTGCAGTTGTACTGTACGGAGAGAACCCTAATAAGGATTGGAAGAGGCTCTGTGATTACAAGCGATTATGTAAATTTGTTTCATTTGGCGTGAACATCTTTGTACCAGTTAACACAATGTGTTTCTTCTTAAGTTCCTTTACTTTGCAGCTTGTAGTACACAGACATAACTCTAATAGGGATTACAAGAGACTGTGATTACAAGCGAATAAATGAGTTTGTTTCATTTTGCCGCTGTACTTCTTTGGCCTTTGTATAGTTAACACAATGTGTTTCTACTAAAGTTCCTTACATTTGCAGTTGTTGTGTGCGGAGATAACTCTAATAAGGATTACAAGAAACTCTGTAGATTGAAGAGAGCATGTGCGTTTGTTTCATTTGGCGTGGAACATCTTTATTCTACCAGTTAAACACATGTGTTTCTTAGAAAGTTCTTTACATTGCAGAGTTGTAGTACAAAGACATAACTCTAATAGGGGATTGCAAGAGGACTGATTACAAGCGAATAATGAGGTTTGTTTCATTTGCGTGTACTTCTTTGCTTTGTACTAGTTAACACAATGTGTTTCCTCTAAAGTTCCTTACATTGCAGAGTTGTGTGCCGAGAGAACTTAATAAGGATTACAAGAAACTCTGTAGATTGAAGCGAGCATTGAGCGTTTGTTTCACTTGTCGTGAAAATCTTTGTTTTCTACTAGTTAACACAATGTGTTTCTTCTCAATTCCTTTACATTGCAGTTGTACTGTACGGAGAAACCTAATAAGGATTGGAAGAGCTCTGTGATTACAGCGATTATGTAAATTTGTTTCATTTGGCGTGAACATCTTTGTACAGTTAACACAATGTGTTTCTTCTTAAGTTCTTTACTTTGCAGTTGTAGTACAAAGACATAACTCTAATAGGGATTACAAGAGACTGTGATTACAGCGATAAATGAGTTTGTTTCATTTGCCGTGTACTTCTTTGCTTTGTCAGTTAACACAATGTGTTTCTTCTAAGTTCCTTACTTGCAGTTGTTTGTCGGAGATAACTCTAATAAGGATTACAAGAAACTGTGCAGATTTTTTTTTTTTTTTTTTTTTTTTTTTTTTTTTTTTTTTTTTTTTTTTTTTTCGCTTGGCGTGTAACTTCTTTGTTTCTACTAGTTAACACATGTGTTTCTTCTCAAATTCTTCACATTGCAGTTGTACTGTACGGAAGTAACCCTAATAGATTGGAAGATGCTCTGTGATTACAAGCGATTATGTAAATTTGTTTCATTTGCGTGAACATCTTTCTACCAGTAACACAATGTGTTTCTTCTTAAGTTCTTTACTTTGCAGTTGTAGTACACAGACATAGCAATGCAGTTGTTGTGTGCGGAGTAACTCTAATAAGGATTACAAGAAACTCTGTAGATTGAAGCGAGCATGAGCGTTTGTTTCACTTGGCTTGAACATCTTTGGTTTACTAGTTAAGACAATTGTTTCTTCTAAAGTTCTTTACATTGCAGTTGACGTACAGAGAGAACCCTAATAAGAATTGGAAGAGGCTCTGTGATTACATGCGATTATGTAAATTTGTTTCATTTGGCGTGAACATCTTTCTACCAGCTAACACAATGTGTTTCTTCTTAAGTTTTTTACTTTGCAGTTGTGGTACACAGACATAACTCTAATAGGGATTACAAGAGACTGTGATTACAAGCGAATAAATGAGTTTGTTTCATTTGCCCTGTACTTCTTTGCTTTGTACTAGTTAACACAATGTGTTTCTTCTAAAGTTCCTTACATTGCAGTTGTTGTGTGCGGAGATAACTCTAATAAGGATTACAAGAAACTGTGCAGATTGAAGCGAGCATGTGCATTTGTTTCATTCGGCGTGGACATCTTTGTTTCTACCAATTAACACAATGTGTTTCTTCTTAAGTTACTCACATTGTAGTTGTTGTGTGCGGAGATAACTCTAATAAGGATTACAAAAACTCTGCAGATTGAAGCGAGCATGAGCGTTTGTTTGCTTGGCGTGAACATCTTTGTTTCTACTAGTTAAACAATGTGTTTCTTCTCAATTTTTCACATTGCAGTTGTACTGTACGAAGAGAACCTAATAAGATGAAGAGGCTCTGTGATTACATGCGATTATGTAAATTTGTTTCATTTGACGTGTAACATCTTTGTACAGCTTACACAATGTGTTTCTTCTTAAGTTCTTTACTTGCAATTGTGGTACACGACATAACTCTAATAGGGATTACAAGAGACTGTGATTAAGCGAGTAAAGAGGTTTGTTTCATTTTCCGTGTAGTTCTTTGCTTTACTAGTTAACACATGTGTTTCTTCTAAGTTCCTTACATTGCAGTTGTGTGCGGAGAAACTCTAATAAGATTAAGAACTTGTAGATTGAAGCGAACATGTGCATTTGTTTCATTTGGCGTGGACATCTTTTTTTACCAGTTAACACAATGGGGTTTCTTCTTAAGTTCTTTACATTGCAGTTGTGTACAAGACATAACTCTAATAGGATTACAAGAGACTGTGATTACAGCAAAAATGAGTTTGTTTCATTTCCGTGTACTTCTTTGCTTTGTACTAGTTAACAATGTGTTTCTTCTAAAGGTCTTTACATTGCAGTTGTTGTGTGCGGAGATAACTGTAATAAGGATTACAAGGAACTCTGTTGATTGAAGCGAGCATGTGTGTTTGTTTCATTTGGCCTGGACTACTTGGTTTCTACCAGTTAACACAATGTGTTTCTTCTTATGTTCTTTACATTGCAGTTGTAATACAAAGACATAACTCTAATAGGGATTACAAGAGACTGTGATTACAAGCGAATAAATGAGTTTGTTTCATTTGCCGTGTACTTCTTTGCTTTGTACTAGTTAACACAATGTGTTTCTTCTAAAGTTCCTTACATTGCAGTTGTTGTGAACGGAGATAACTCTAATAAGGATTACAAGAAACTCTGTAGATTGAAGCGAGCATGGCCTTGTTTCTTTGGCGTGGACATCTTTGTTTCTACAGTTAACACAATGTGTTTCTTCTTAAGTTCTTTACATTGCAGTTGTAGTACAAAGACATAACCTAATAGGATTGCAAGCGACTTGATGGGGGGGGGGGGGGGGGGGGGGGGGGGGGGGGGGGGTGTTTCTTCTAAGTTCCTTACATTGAAGTTGTACTGTACGAGAGAAACTCTAATAAGGATTGAAAGGCTCTTTGATTACATGCGATTATGTAAATTTGTTTCATTTGGCGTGAACATCTTCGTACCAGCTTACACAATGTGTTTCTTCTAATTATTTACATTGCAGTTGTGAAACAGGACATAACTCTAATAGGGATTACAAGAGACTGTGATTACAAGTGAATGAATGAGTTTGTTTCATTTGCCGTGTACTTCTTTGCTTTGTACTAGTTAACACAATGTGTTTCTTCTAAAGTTCCTTACATTGCAGTTGTTGTGAGTGGAGATAACTCTAATAAGGATTACAAGAAACTCTGTAGATTGAAGCGAGCATGAGCGTTTGTTTCGCTTGGCGTGAACATCTTTTTTTCTACTAGTTAAGACAATGTGTTTCTTCTGAAGTTCCTTACATTGCAGTTGTTGTGTGCGGAGATAACTCTAATAAGGATTACAAGAAACTCTGTAGATTGAAGCGAGCATGTGCGCTTGTTTCATTTGGGGTGGACATCTTTTTCTACCAGTTAACACAATGTGTTTCTTCTTAAGTTCTTACATTGCAGTTGTACTACAAAGACATAACGCTATACGGATTGCAAGAGACTGTGATTACAATCGAATAAATGAGTTTGTTTCATTTGCCGTGTTCTTCTTTGCTTTGTACTAGTTAATACAATGTGTTTCTTCTAAAGTTCTTTACATTGTAGTTGTTGTGTGCGGGGATAACTCTAATAAGGATTACAAGAAACTCTGTAGATTGAAGCGAGCATGAGCGTTTGTTTCGCTTGGGGGTGGACATCTTTGTTTCTACCAGTTAACACAATGTGTTTCTTCTTAAGTTCTTTACATTGCAGTTGTAGTACAAAGACATAACGCTAATACGGATTGCAAGCGACTTTGATTATTGGCGAATAAATGAGTTTGTTTCATTTGTTGTGTTCTTCTTTGCTTTCTACTGGTTAATACAATGTGTTTCTTCTAAAGTTCTTTACATTATAGTTGTTGTGTGCGGAGATAACTCTAATAAGATTTACAAGAAACTATGTAGATTGAAGTGAGCATGAGCGTTTGTTTCGCTTGGAGTGAACATCTTTGTTTCTACTAGTTAACGCAATGTGTTTCTTCTAATGTTCCTTACATTGAAGTTGTACTGTACGGTTAGAACTCTAATAAGGATTGGAAGAGGCTCTTTGATTACATGCGATTATGTAAATTTGTTTCATTTGGCGTGAACATCTTCGTACCAGCTTACACAATGTGTTTCTTCTTAAGTTATTTACATTGCAGTTGTAATACAAAGACATAACTCTAATAGGGATTACAAGAGACTGTGATTACAAGCGAATAAATGAGTTTGTTTCATTTGCCGTGTACTTCTTTGCTTTGTATTAGTTAACACAATGTGTTTCTTCTAAATTCCTTACATTGCAGTTGTTGTGAGTGGAGATAACTCTAATAAGGATTACAAGAAACTCTGTAGATTGAAGCGAGCATGAGCGTTTGTTTCGCTTGGCGTGAACATCTTTTTTTCTACTAGTTAAGACAATGTGTTTCTTCTGAAGTTCCTTACATTGCAGTTGTTGTGTGCGGAGATAACTCTAATAAGGATTACAAGAAACTCTGTAGATTGAAGCGAGCATGAGCGTTTGTTTCCCTTAGCGTGAACATCTTTGTTTCTACTAGTTAACACAATGTGTTTCTTCTAAAGTTCCTTACATTGCAGTTGTTGTGTGCGGAGATAACTCTAATAAGGATTACAAGAAACTCTGTAGATTGAAGCGAGCCTGTGCGCTTGTTTCATTTGGCGTGGACATCTTTGTTTCTACCACTTAACACAATGTGTTTCTTCTTAAGTTCTTTACATTGCAGTTGTACTACAAAGACATAACGCTAAAATGGATTGCAAGAGACTGTGATTACAATCGAATAAATGAGTTTGTTTCATTTGCCGTGTTCTTCTTTGCTTTGTATTAGTTACTACAATGTGTTTCTTCTAAAGTTCTTTATATTGTAGTTGTTGTGTGCGGAGATAACTCTAATAAGGATTACAAGAAACTCTGTAGACTGAAGCAAGCACGAGCGTTTGTTTTGCTTGGCGTGAACATCTTTGTTTCTACTAGTTCAGACAATGTGTTTCTTATCAAATTCTTCACATTGCAGTTGTACTGGACGGAGACAACCCTAATAAGGATTGGAAGAAGGGCAGTGATTACATGCGATTACGTAAATTTGTTACATTTGGCGTGAACATCTTTGTATCAGCTAACACAATGTGTTTCTTCTTACCTTCTTTAATTTGCAGTTGTGGTACACAGACATAACTCTAATAGGGATTACAAGAGACTGTGATTACAAGCGAATAAATGAGTTTGTTTCATTTGGCGTGTACTTCTTTGCTTTGTACTAGTTAACACAATGTGTTTCTTCTAAAATTCCTTATATTGCAGTTGATGTGTGCGGAGTTAACTCTAATAAGGATGACAAGAAACTCTGTAGATTGAAGCGAGCATGTGCGTTTGTTTCATTTGGCGTGGACATCGTTGTTTCTACCAGTTAACACAATCTGTTTCTTCTTAAGTTCTTTACATTGCAGTTGTACTACAAAGACATAACTCTAATAGGGATTACAAGAGACTGTGATTACAAGCGAATAAATGAGTTTTGTTTCATTTGCCGTGTACTTCTTTGCTTTGTACTAGTTAAGACAATGAGTTTCTTCTAAAGTTCCTTACATTGCAGTTGTTGTGTGCGGAAGATTAACTCTAATAAGGATTACAAGAAACTCAGTAGATTGAAAGCGAGCTGTGCGTTTGTTTCATTTGTCGTGGACATCTTTCTGTTCTACAAGTTAACACAATGTGTTTTCTTCTTAAGTTCTTTACATTGCAGTTGTTAGTACAAAGACATAACGCTAATACGGATTGCAAGAGACTGTGATTACAATCGAATAAATGAGTTTGTTTCATTTGCCGTGTTCCTCTTTGCTTTGTTCTAGTTAATACAATGTGTTTCTTCTAAAGTTCTTTACAGTGTAGTTGTTGTGTGCGGAGATAACTCTAATAAGGATTGGAAGAAACTCTGCAGATGGAAGCGAGCATGAGCGTTTGTTTCGCTTGGCTTGAACATCTTTGTTTCTACTAGTTAAGACAATGTGTTTCTTCTCAAATTCTTTACATTGCAGTTGTACTGTACAGAGAGAACCCTAATAAGAATTGGAAGAGGCTCTGTAATTACATGCGATTATGTAAATTTGTTTCATTTGGCGTGAACATCTTTCTACCAGCTAACACAATGTGTTTCTTCTTAAGTTTTTACTTTGCAGTTGTGGTACACAGACATAACTCTAATAGGGATTACAAGAGACTGTGATTACAAGCGAATAAATGAGTTTGTTTCATTTGCCCTGTACTTCTTTGCTTTGCACTAGTTAACACAATGTGTTTCTTCTAAATTTCCTTACCTTGCAGTTGTTGTGTGCGGAGATAACTCAAATAAGGATTACAAGAAACTGTGCAGATTGAAGCGAGCATGTGCATTTGTTTCATTCGGCGTGGACATCTTTTTTCTACCAATTAACACAATGTGTTTCTTCTTAAGTTACTCACATTGTAGTTGTTGTGTGCGGAGATAACTCTAATAAGGATTACAAAAACTCTGCAGATTGAAGCGAGCATGAGCGTTTGTTTGCTTGGCGTGAACATCTTTGTTTCTACTAGTTAAGACAATGTGTTTCTTCTCAAATTCTTCACATTGCAGTTGTACTGTACGAAGAGAACCCTAATAAGAATTGGAAGAGGCTCTGTGATTACATGCGATTATGTAAATTTGTTTTATTTGACGTGAACATCTTTGTACCAGCTACCACAATGTGTTTCTTCTTAAGTTCTTTACTTTGCAATTGTGGTACACAGACATAACTCTAATAGGGATCACAAGAGACTGTGATTACAAGTGAATAAATGAGGTTGTTTCATTTTCCGTGTAATTCTTTGCTTTGTACTAGTTAAAACTATGTGTTTCTTCTAATGTTCCTTACATTGCAGTTGTTGTGTGCGGAGATAAATCTAATAAGGATTACAAGAAACTGTGTAGATTGAAGCGAACATGTGCATTTGTTTCATTTGGCGTGGACATCTTTGTTTCTACCAGTTAACACAATGGGTTTCTT
>CM070770.1:279648073-279681785 GCA_036346955.1 Dipus sagitta | reverse complement strand
AAGGAAAAGGGTGCCAAATGAAACAAAAAGTACTCATTCTCTCTAATCACAGAGTCTTTGGTAATGGTATTATAGTTGTTCTGTTTAAACTAGAACCCAAATGTAAAGAACTTAAGGAAAACCCCATTTGTTTAAATAGTACAAACAAAGTGTTCACCGCCAAATTTAAACAATCGTACTCACTCTCTTTAATCACAGAGTCTTTTCTAATGTGTCTTAGAGTTCTCTCTGTAAAACTAGAACAGCAAAGAAAAACTTAGAAGAAACACATTGTGTTAAAAGTACAAACAAGACGTTCACCCAAAAAGAAAACAAACGTGCCTAATCGTTCTAATCACAGAGGGCTCAGAAGACATTGTGTTAACGTGGACAAAGTTGATGTGCCCAAAGAAAACAAACGTACTAATTCTCTTCTAATCACAGATTCTTTTAATGTGAAATTTGAGGTTTTCTCTGTAACGAAACCCCCTCACAGAACCTAAAGAAAAACATTGTGTTAACTATTACAAACAAAGATGTTCACGCCACTTGAAACAAACGTACTCATTTTCTTCTAATCACAGAGTCTTTTGTAATGCGTTTTAGAGTTGTTTCTGTAAACTAGAACCACAATGTAAAGAACTTAAGGAGAAACACATTGTGTTCACTAGTACAAAAAAAGATGTTCACGCCAAATGAAACAAACGTACTAATTCTCTTCTAATCACAGAGTCTTTTCTAATGTGTATTAGAGTTATCTCTGTAAACTAGAACCACAATGTAAAGATCCTAAGAAGAAACACATTCTGTAAACTAGTATAAACAAAGATGTTCACGCCAAATGAAAACAAACGTACTCATTCTCTTCTAATCACAGAGTCTTTTCCAATGTGTATTAGAGTTCTCTCTGCAAAACTAGAACAGTAACGAAAGAACTTAAGAAGAAAACGCATTGTGTTAACAAACAAAGACGTTCACGCCAAATGAAACAACGTGCTTATCGCTTCTAATCACAGAGTCTCAGAACACATTGTGTTAACTTGGACAAAGATGATCACGCCAAATGAACAAACGTGCTAATTCTCTTCTAATCACAGAGTCCTTTGTAATGCGTATTAGAGTTTTCTCTGTAAACTAGAACCACAATGTGAAGAACTTAAGGGGAAACACATTGTGTTAACTAGTACAAACAAAGATGTTCACGCCCCTTGAAACAAACGTAGTCATTCTCTTCTAATCACAGAGTCTTTTGTCATGCGTATTAGAGTTGCTCTGTAAACTAGAACCACAATGTGAAGAACTTAAAGGGAAACACATTGTGTTAACTATTACAAACAAAATGTTCACGCCAGATGAAACAAACGTACTCATTCTCTTCTAATCACAGAGTCTTTTCTAATGTGCATTAGAGTGATCTCTGTAAACTGGAACCGCAATGTAAAGATCTTAAGAAGAAACACATTCTGTTAACTAGTACAAAAAAGATGTTCACGCCAAATGAAACAAACGTACTCATTCTCTTCTAATCACAGAGTCTTTTCTAATGTGTATTAGAGTTATCTCTGTAAACTAGAACCACAATGTAAAGATCTTAAGAAGAAACACGTTCTGTAAACTAGTACAAACAAAGATGTTGACGCCAAATGAAACAAACCTACTCATTCTCTCCTAATCACAGCGTCTTTTACAATGTGTATTAGAGTTCCCTCTGCAAACTAGAGCAGCAACGAAAGAACTTAAGAAGAACACATTGTGTTCACAAGTACAAACAAAGACGTTCACGCCAAATGAAACAAACGTGCTTAATCGCTTCTAATCACAGAGTCTCAGAACACATTGTGTTAACTTGGACAAAGTTGATGACGCCAAATGAAACAAACGTACTCATTCTCTTCTAATCACAGAGTCTTTTCTAATGCGTATTAGAGTTGTCTCTGTAAACTAGAACCACAATGTAAAGAACTTAAGGAGAAACACATTGTGTTAACTAGTACAAAAAAAGATGTTCACGCCAAATGAAACAAACATAGTCATTCTCTTCTAATCACAGAGTCTTTTCTAATGTGTATTAGAGTTATCTCTGTAAACTAGAACCACAATGTAAAGATCTTAAGAAGAAACACATTCTGTTAACTAGTACAAAGAAAGATGTTCACGCCAAAAGAAAAAAACGTACTCATTCTATTCTAATCACAGAGTCTTTAGTAATGTGTATTAGACTTATCTCTGTAAACTAGAACAGCAACGAAAGAACTTAAGAAGAAACACATTGTCTTAACAAACAAAGACATTCACACCAAATGAAACAAACGTGCTTATTCGCTTCTAATCACAGAGTCCCAGAACACATTGTGTTAACTTGGACAAAGACGATCACGTCAAATGAAACAAACGTACTCATTCTCTTCTAATCACAGAGTCTTATCTAATGTTTATTAGAGTTATCTCTGTAAACTAGAACCACAATGTAAAGAACTTAAGGAGAAACACATTCTGTTAACTAGTAGAAACAAAGATATTCACGCTAAATGAAACAAAGGTACTCATTCTCTTCTAATCACAGTGTCTTTTCTAGTGTGTGTTAGAGTTATCTCTGTAAACTGGAACCACAATGTAAAGATCTTAAGGAGAAACACATTGTGTTAACTAGTACAAACAAAGATGTTCACGCCAAATGAGAAAAACGTTCTCATTCTCTTCTAATCACAGAGTCTTTTCTAATGTGTATTAGAGTTATCTCGGTAACTAGAACAGCAACGAAAGAACTTAAGAAGAAACACATTGTGTTAACAAACAAAGATGTTCACGCCAAATGAAACAAACGTTATTATTCACTTCTAATCACCAAGTCTCAGAACATATTCTGTTAACTTGGACAAAGATGATCACGCCAAATGAAACAAACGTACTCATTCTCCTCTATCCACAGAGTCTTTGGTAATGCGTATTATAGTTGTCTCTGTAAACTAGAATCACAATGTAAAGAACTTAAGGAGAAACACATTGTGTTAAGTAGTACAAACAAAGATATTCACGCCAAATGAAACAAACGTACTCACTCTCTCCTAATCACAGAGTGTTTCCTAGTCTGTCTTAGAGTTCTCTCTGTCAACGAGAACAGCAACGAAAGAACGTAAGAAGAAACACATTGTGTTAACAAGTACAAACAAAGACGTTCACGCCAAATGAAACAAACGTGCTTAATCGCTTCTAATCACAGAGTCTCAGAACACATTGTGTTAACTTGGACAAAGTTGATGACGCCAAATGAAACAAATGTAGTAATTCTCTTCTAATCACAGAGTCTTTTCTAATGCGTATTAGAGTTGTCTCTGTAAACGAGAACCACAATGTAAAGAACTTCAGGAGAAACACATTGTGTTAACTAGTACAAACAAAGATGTTCACGCCAAATGAAACAAACGTGCTTATTCGCTTCTAATTACAGAGTCTTAGAACACATTGTGTTAAGTAGGACAAAGATGATCACGTCAATAGAAACGTACTCATTCTCTTCTAATCACAGAGTCTTTTGTAATGCGTTTTAGAGTAGTCTCTGTCAACTAGAACCACAATGTAAAGAACTTAAGGAGAAACACATTGTGTTCAGTAGTACAAAAAAAGATGTTCACGCCAAATGAAACAAACGTACTCATTCTCTTCTAATCACAGAGTCTTTTCTAATGTGTATTAGAGTTATCTCTGTAAACTAGAACCACAATGTAAAGATCTTAAGAAGAAACACATTCTGTAAACTAGTACAAACAAAGATGTTCACGCCAAATGAAACAAACGTACTCATTCTCTTCTAATCAAAGAGTCTCTTCCAATGTGTATTAGAGTTCTCTCTGTTAACTAGAACAGCAACGAAAGAACTTAAGAAGAAACACATTGTGTTAACAAACAAAGACATTCACGATAAATGAAACAAACGTGCTTATTCGCTTCTAATCACAGAGTCAGAACACATTGTGTTAACTTGGACAAAGATGATCACGTCAAATGAAACAAACCTACTCATTCTCTTCTAATCACAGAGTCTTTTGTAATACGTATTAGAGTTGTCTCTGTGAAAGAGAACCACAATGTACAGAACTTAAGAAGGAACACATTGTCTTAACTAGTACAAACAAAGATGTTCACGCAACTTGAAACAAACGTACTCATTCTCTTCTAATCACAGAGTCTTTTCTAATGTGTATAAGAGTTATCTCTGTAAACTAGAACCACAATGTAAAGTTCTTAAGAAGAAACACATTCTGTTAACTAGTACAAACAAAGATGTTCACGCCAAATGAAACAAAGGTACTCATTCTCTTCTAATCACAGAGTCTTTTCTAATGTGTATTGGAGTTATCTCTGTGGATGAGAACAGCAACGAAAGAACTTAAGATGAAACACATTGTGTTAACAAACAAAGATGTTCACGACAAATGAAACGAACGGGCTTATTCGCTTCTAATCGCAGAGTCTCAGAACACATTGGGTTAACTTGGACAAAGATAATCACGACAAACGAAATAAATGTACTCATTCTCTTCTAATCACAGAGTCTCTTGTAATGCGTTTTAGAGTTGTGTCTGTAAACTAGAACCACAATGTAAAGAACTTAAGGAGAAACACATTGTGTTAACTAGTACAAACAAAGATATTCACGCCAAATTAAACAAACGTACTCATTCTCTTCTAACCACAGAGTCTTTTCTAATGTGTATTAGAGTTATCAATGTAAACTAGAACCAAAATGTAAAGATATTAAAAAGAAACACATTCTGTAAACTAGTACAAACTAAGATGTTCACGCCAAATGAAACAAACGTACTCATTGTATTCTAATCACAGAGTCTTTTCTAATGTGTATTAGAGTTATCTCTGTACACTAGAACAGCAACGAAAGAACTTAAGAAGAAACACATTGTCTTAACAAACAAAGACATTCACGCCAAATGAAACAAACGTGCTTATTCCCTTCTAATCACAGAGTCCCAGAACACATTGTGTTAACTTGGACAAAGATGATCACGTCAAATGAAACAAACGTACTCATTCTCTTCTAATCACAGAGTCTTTTCTAATGCGTATTAGAGTTGTCTCTGTAAACTAGAACCACAATGTAAAGATCTTAAGAAGAAACACATTCTGTAAAATACTACAAACAAAGATATTCACGCCAAATGAAACAAACGTACTCATTCTCTTCTAATCACAGAGTCTTTTCTAATGAGTATTAGAGTTATCTCTGTAAACTAGAACAGCAACGAAAGAACGTAAGAAGAAACACATTGTGTTAACAAGTTCAAAAAAGACGTTCACGACAAATGAAACAAACGTGCTTAATCACTTGTAATCACAGAGTCTCAGAACACATTGTGTTAACTTGGACAAAGTTGATGACGCCAAAAGAAACAAACGTACTAATTCTCTTCTAATCACAGTCTTTTGTAATGCGTATTAGAGTTGTCTCTGTAAACTAGAACCACAATGTAAAGAACTTAAGGAGAAACACATTGTGTTAACTAGTACAAACAAAGATGTTCACGCCAAATGAAACAACGTGCTTATTCGCTTCTAATCACAGAGTTTCAGAACACATTGTGTTTTCTTGGACAATGATGATCACGTCAAATGAAACAAACGTACTCATTCCCCTCTAATCACAGAGTCTTTTCCAATGCGTATGAGAGTTGTCTCTGTAAACGAGAACCACAATCTACAGAACATAAGAAGAAACACATTGTGTTAACTAGTACAAACAAAGATGTTCACGCCACTTGAAACAAACGTACTCATTCTCTTCTAATCACAGAGTCTTTTGTAATGCGTTTTAGAGTTGTCTCTGTAAACTAGAACCACAATGTCAAGAACTTAAGGAGAAACATATTGTGTTCACTAGTACAAAAAAAGATGTTCACGTCAAATGAAAGAAACGTACTCATTCTCTTCTAATCACAGTGTCTTTTCTAATGTGTATTAGACATATCTCTGTAAACTATAGCCACAATGTAAAGATCCTAAGAAGAAACACATTCTGTAAACTAGTACAAACAAAGATGTTCACGCCAAAGAAACAAAGGTACTCACTCTCTTGTAATCACAGAGTCTTTTCCAATGTGTATTAGAGTTCTCTCGGTAAAGTAGAACAGCAACGAAAGAACTTCAGAAGAAACACATTGTGTTAACAAACAAAGATGTTCACGCCAAATGAAACAAACGTGCTTATTGCTTTTAATCACCGAGTCTCAGAACACATTGGGTTAACTTGGACAAAGATGATGACGCCAAATGAAACAAACGTACTCATTCTCTTCTAATCACAGAGTCTTTTGTAATGCGTATTAGAGTTGTTTCTGTAAACTAGAACCACAATGTAAAGAACTTAAGGGGAAACACATTGTGTTAACTAGTACAAACAATGATGTTCACGCCAAATGAAACGAACGTGCTTATTCGCTTCTAATCGCAGAGTCTCAGAACACATTGTGTTAACTTGGACAAAGATGATCACGCCAAATGAAACAAACGTACTCATTCTCTTCTAATCACAGAGTCTTTTGTAATGCGTTTAGAGTTGTCTCTGTAAACTAGAACCACAATGTAAAGAACTTAAGGAGAAACACATTTTGTTAACTAGTACAAAAAAAGATGTTCACGCCAAATGAAACAAACGTACTCATTCTCTTCTAATCACAGAGTCTTTTGTAATGCGATTTAGAGTAGTCTCTGTCAACTAGAACCACAATGTAAAGAACTTAAGGAGAAACACATTGTGTTCATTAGTACAAAAAAAGATGTTCACGCTAAATTAAACAAACGTACACATTTTCTTCTTATCACAGAGTCTTTTCTAATGTGTATTAGAGTTATCTCTGTAAACTAGAACCACAATGTAAAGATCCTAAGAAGAAACACGTTCTGTAAACTAGTACAAACAGAGATGTTCACGCCAAATGAAGCTAACGTACTCATTCACTTCTAATCACAGAGTCTTTTCTAATGTGTATTAGAGTTCGCTCTGTTAACTAGAACAGCAGAGAAAGAACTTAAGGAGAAATACATTGTGTTAACTAGTACAAACAAAGATGTTCACGCCAAATGAAACAAACTTGCTTATTCCCTTCTAATCACAGAGTCTCAGAACACATTGTGTTAACTTGGACAAAGATGATCACGTCAAATGAAACAAACGTACTCATTCTCTTCTAATCAGAGAGTCTTTTGTAATGCGTATTAGAGTTGTCTCTGTAAACTAGAACTACAATGTGAAGAACTTAATGGGAAACACATTGTGTTAACTTGTACAAACAAAGATGTTCACGCCAAATGAAACAAAAGTACTCATTGTCTTCTAACCCCAGACTCTTTTCTAATGTGTATTAGAGTTATCTCTGTAAACTAGAACCACAATGTAAAGATCTTAAGAAGAAACACATTCCGTTAACTAGTACAAACAAAGATGTTCACGCGAAATGAAACAAATGTACTCTTTCTCTTCTAATCACAGAGTCTCTTCTAATGTGTATTGGAGTTATCTCTGTAAAATAGAACAGCAACGAAAGAACTTAAGAAGAAACACATTGTGTTAACAAACAAAAACGTTCACGACAAATGAAACGAACGTGCTTATTCGCTTCTAATCACAGAGTCTCGGAACACATTGTGTTAACTTGGACAAAGATGATCACGTCAAATGACACAAACGTACTCATTCTCTTCTAATCACAGAGTCTTTTGTAATGCGTATTAGAGTTGTCTCTGTAAACAAGAACCACAATGTAAGGAACTTAAGGAGAAACACATTGTGTGAACTAGTGCAAACAAAGGTGTTCACGCTAAATGAAACAAACGTGCTCACTCTCTTCTAATCACAGAACCTTTTCTAATGTGTCTTAGAGTTCTCTCTGTAACCTAGAACAGCAGTGAAAAAACGTAAGAAGAAACACAGTGTGTTAACAAGTTCAAACAAAGACGTTCACGGTAAATGAAACAAACGTGCTTAGTCACTTGTAATCACAGAGTCTCAGAACACATTGTCTTAACTTGGACAAAGTTGAAGAGGCCAAATGAAACAAACGTACTAATTCTCTTCTAATCACAGAGTCTTTTGTAATGCGTACTAGAGTTGTCTCTGTAAACTAGAGCCACAATGTACAGACCTTAAGGAGAAACACATTGTGTTAAGTACTACAAACAAAGATGTTCACGCCAAATGAAACAAACGTGCTTATTCGCTTCTAATCACAGACTCTCCGATCACATTGTGTTAACTTGGACAAAGATGATCACGTCAAATGAAACAAACGTACTCATTCTCTTCTAATCACAGAGTCTTTTGTCATGTGTATTAGAGTTTACTCTGTAAATGAGAACCACAATCTACAGAACTTAAGAAGAAACACATTGTGTTAACTAGTACAAACAAAGATGTTCACGCTAAATGAAACAAACGTACTCACTCTCTTCTAATCACAGAGCCTTTTCTAATGTGTCTTAGAGTTCTCTCTGTAAACTAGAACAGCAACGAAAGAAAGTAAGAAGAAAATCATTGTGTTAACAAGTTCAAACAAAGACGTTCACGACAAATGAAACAAACGTGCTTAATCACTTGTAATCACAGAGTCTCAGAACACATTGTGTCAACTTGGACAAAGTTGATGACGCCAAATGAAACAAAGGTACTAATTCTCTTCTAATCACAGAGTCTTTTGCAATGCGTATTAGAGTTGTCTCTGTAAACTAGAACCACAATGTAAAGAACTTAAGGAGAAGCACATTGTGTTCACTAGTACAAAAAAAGATGTTCACGCCAAATGAAAGAAACGAACTCATTCTCTTCTAATCACAGAGTCTTTCTAATGTATATTAGAGTTATCTCTGTAAACTAGAGCCAAAATGTAAAGATCTTAAGAAGGAACACATTCTGTTAACTAGTACAAACAAAGATGTTCACGCCAAATGAAACAAACATACTCATTCTCTTCTAATCACAGAGTCTTTTCTAATGTGTATTAGAGTTATCTCTGTAAACGAGAACAGCAACGAAAGAACTTAAGAAGAAACACATTGTGTTAACAAACAAAGACGTTCACGACAAATGAAATGAACATGCTTATTCGGTTCTAATCACAGAGTCTCGGAACACATTGTGTTAACTTGGACAAAGATGATCCCGTCAAATGAAACAAACGTACTCATTCTCTTCTAATCACAGATTGTTTTGTAATGCGTTTTAGAGTTGTCTCTGTAAACTAGAACCACAATGTAAAGAACCTAAGGAGAAACACATTGTGTTAACTAGTACAAAAAAAGATGTTCACGCCAAATGAAACAAACATAGTCATTCTCTTCTAATCACAGAGTCTTTTCTAATGTGTATTAGAGTTATCTCTGTAAACTAGAACCACAATGTAAAGATCATAAGAGACACATTCTGTTAACTAGTACAAACAAAGATGTTCACGCCAAAAGAAAAAAACATACTCATTCTATTCTAATCACAGAGTCTTTAGTAATGTGTATTAGACTTATCTCTGTAAACTAGAACAGCAACGAAAGAACTTAAGAAGAAACACATTGTCTTAACAAACAAAGACATTCACACCAAATGAAACAAACGTGCTTATTCGCTTCTAATCACAGAGTCCCAGAACACATTGTGTTAACTTGGACAAAGACGATCACGTCAAATGAAACAAACGTACTCATTCTCTTCTAATCACAGAGTCTTATCTAATGTTTATTAGAGTTATCTCTGTAAACTAGAACCACAATGTAAAGAACGTAAGGAGAAACACATTCTGTTAACTAGTAGAAACAAAGATATTCACGCTAAATGAAACAAAGGTACTCATTCTCTTCTAATCACAGTGTCTTTTCTAGTGTGTGTTAGAGTTATCTCTGTAAACTGGAACCACAATGTAAAGATCTTAAGGAGAAACACATTGTGTTAACTAGTACAAACAAAGATGTTCATGCCAAATGAGAAAAACGTTCTCATTCTCTTCTAATCACAGAGTCTTTTCTAATGTGTATTAGAGTTATCTCGGTAACTAGAACAGCAACGAAAGAACTTAAGAAGAAACACATTGTGTTAACAAACAAAGATGTTCACGCCAAATGAAACAAACGTTATTATTCACTTCTAATCACCAAGTTGCGGCGAGCCCCCCCGACCAGCGGGAAAAGAACAATCACCACACGAGGATCCTTCTTGATCACACTTTATTGGAGAGCTTCTTGGTTAACAGGGAGAGCGGATGGAGAAGGACGCGGGGGCGGGATGTGCAGCTACTTTTATAGGGGGATGGGCAATGAGGCACCTACTGATTGGCTGCTTACCCGCTTGTCACCACCAGGCGCCACGGGATAGGCTCAGGACAGGTTTGGTCAAGCGCATGCGCGTACCTTGAATACAGCTGGCGCGAAAGCACTGTCGTAAAGAAGCTGAACGCCACGAGGTTAGCGCCATCTTGTAAAGGCGGATTAGATGTGGTTTCCTGCAGTGCCAGCGCCATCTAGTGGTGGGGACTAGATGTGGCTCCCTGCAGTTCCCCCTTTCTATTATAAAGCGCAGCAGGTGAAGGTAGCGGTTTGATCTCTGATAAACAAAAGGACATTGTGAAGACCCCAGGCCAGGTGGCCAGCCAGGCTGGTGCCTCACCTGTCCGGTACCTTTTCTCAGAGATGGGATGTCGGTACCAACCCATATGCAATCAAACATGCCCTCCATGAGGCTGCTAAGAGCATACCTCATGTGCAGTACTTTGTCTCGCAGCCTGAGTGCCAATGAATGTCGTGTTCCCAACACCAACCCTCTGCTCCTCCTTGTATAATGAGCACCTTAGGCCCTAAGGGGGCAGGGGCCAGGGAAAAACTAGGTGTTTTTCAGGGCCGACAGCCAAATCTGGGGGGAGGATCCACACTCCAAAGCGGCAAGTGCTTGAGAAATAACTACCTTGTCCCGCCTGGTCTGGGCTTGCAGGCGACAAATCAACCAGAGGCACAGCGCACAGCCCCCAAGGCAGCAAACTGCAAACATCCCTACCCCTACCCACTCCTTGAAGAAGGAAAAGGCAGAGGAAAGCCAAGAGGTAAAACCCTCAGCCAGGCTAAGGTCCACTCGCGTGGAATTGATCATAACAATAGCTTGTCTTAGTTCTTCCAATTCCGCATCAAAATCTAGGGACCAATTCCCTGCCAAGTACAAGGACAGTTGCTTTGACAGATTTGCTGCCCTTGTAAAGTTTTCATGTTGAACACTAGTGATACATAAGGCATTAAGTTTCCATTCACATCCCAACTGAGCGATTTGCCAAAGAACATCAATTTGCTCCTGAACTAGGTCCACCCTTTGATTTAGGATCATAATGCCACCTTTGAGTTGGGAATTTAAATTTGATTGTGTGTCTAAGGCGGCAGCTGTGGAAGAAGCCAAGGTATTTAAGGTAGAGGCGGTTTGAACGGAAGAAGCCATGGCTACACCAGCGGCTGTAGCTGCGGCAGCAGCAGCCGCCACCGCAGCAATAACAGCGGCCGTAATTCCAAAATCTCTCTTATGCCTGAACAAAGACAATGTACTAGGAGCCTCTACAGGCACGGGGACCCAACGGGGGACCCTAAGTACCATGGCTCTGTGATAGAGTGTTGCGTCCCAACATTGGGACAAATAACAAGAAGCATTAGAACAATTGCTGAAAGAAAAGTTACTAAGGACAAACATGAATGGTGGATGGACACACACCGGGGTGGGGGCATAAGAGGCATTTTTTCCTAGGTATTTTCCTATCCGGGTGACACCCCCGAGCACTCTCTCATATCTCCATTCAAGGAATTCGCTCAGGAATAGTAGCTCATGGATTACTCCAGACACATTATTACGGGCAACTGTCCCCCCCCCCGTAATAAAACAAAGGGTGTCATATCTGTGCAGCTACCATTAACCCCACACAGAACCCACTTTGAAAATGGGTTCATAGTACTATCCTGTAGAAATGGTCCCTCCGTCCACGACAACTGTAAAGGAAAAGGCCCTTTCATATTCGGGGAATAAGTAAAGGTCCGTCCCACATCTGCCCAGCCCACAGTACTGGACTGGCATTCCGTCCATGGCCAAAGGTCCCCTTCATAAGTTCCCATACAGTGAGGTGCCAGGCGTGGTTGAGGCAGAGTCACAGTACCTCTCTGGCCACGAAAAAAGGTACCATTGAGCCATATCACCTCTTCTGAGAAGGGGTAACTATAAGCTTTGTGGGACGAATTCCGAAAGGTAGATTCTGGGCCCCATCTCCTGTTCCCCCTAAACCAAGCAAATGCCTGCATCTCCAGTTGTATACAAGAGTCACGTTCACGGGCGAGAGTAAAGCAGAGACTTCCACTTTCCTCGAAGTGTCGAGCCTCCCCCAGGGGGGCAAGGGTCAGGTCTTTAACAACCGTAGGGAGATTGAGACCTTGCTGAGTGGTGAAGAACCGAGGAAGGACTCTCGCCGTGTGGCGAACGGGCAGGGGCTTGGGGAAAACAGACAGGATGCCCCAGCGCAATTCTCCTCTACTAGTCTCCAGGCACATAAGGATCAGCATCCACAGGATCTTTGGCACTCGTACTTGGATGGCCATCCTCGTCCCCTGGACTCTCCTCTGGAGTTGATGTCAGCGTCTTGACTAGCCGGGCCGGGACCCAATGTGGCGATTCCTGGTCCTGTGGAAAGACACAAACAGCTCCCCTGGATCTTACCAAAGCAGGATCCGGTCCCTTCCATTTATTATCCAACACATCCTTCCACATGACCAGTTCCGGATGTGCTTGTGCCCCCTGGTGGCAATGTCTGTCTGCTGCAGGCCTATCATGAACATCCAAAACTAAAAAATTAAGGGTATAGAGTGCTAGAGAGACTCTCTCCTTGGGGGTTGCATTCTCCGCTATCCCCCTTCGTTGTTTAAAAAGGATAGCTTTTAAACTTTTATTTGCTCTCTCCACAATACCTTGGCCTTGTGGGTTGTAAGGTAGGCCAGTAGTGTGGGCAACCTGCATCTGGGCACAGAAGGCACGAAAGCCAGAGGAAGCATAAGCAGGGCCATTGTCAGTCTTTAGGCGTCGCGGTTTTCCCCAAGACGCCCAGGCTTCCAAACAATGAGTTTTTACATGAGTAACCTTTTCCCCTGCAAGAGGAGAAGCATGTATGATTCCTGAGCAAGTATCCACCGAGACGTGCAGGTATTTAAGCTTGCCAAATTCCAAGACATGAGTAACATCCATCTGCCAAAGATCACCAGGTCTTAGGCCCCGTGGGTTCACACCCACATGTGGAGAAGGCAGGAAAGTGACACAGGATTGACAAGCCTTAACAATATCACGTGCCTCGGACCTAGAAATGGCAAAGGTCTTTCTTAAGGTGTTAGCAGGAACATGATACAGTCTATGGAACTCGGTGGCCATATCTTTAGGACTACTCATGGCTAACATGGTCATCCGCGTGGCTTTGTCTACCAAGTCATTTGCTTGAGATATAGGTCCTGGTAACAAGGAGTGAGCACGAACATGGGTAACATAGAAGGGGGAGGAGCGTTGCCAAATGAGAGATTGAATTTGAGAAAGAATGTTTGAGACAGGACTAGCAGAACGAATAGAAGCAGCAATTTCCAGTCCAACAACTGCATTAGCCACATACTGTGAGTCTGTGAACAAATTAAAGGGACTACCAAAAGTCTGAAACACCTCCAAGACAATCATGCATTCCACAATTTGGGGAGAGTCAGGCCTATAGAACTTCACCACAGGTTCTGAGCCCTGAACCATATAAGCTCCGCGACCTGTTTTTGAGCCATCAGTGAAAATGGCAGGGGCTGAGGGCAAAGGGCCCTTTGATGTGACCCGGGGAAAATAGACTAAATTTTTTTCCACGAAGGACAGAATGGGGCTTTTTGGGTAATGGTTATCTATGGGATTTGCAAAAGCACACATAAGAATGCTCCATTCATCAACCGTACCGGATAGAGTCTCTACTTGTTCCTTAGTATAGGGGATGATAAGCTTATCAGGCAACTTTGCAAAATGAGTTAGGCACAATTTCAAACCCAAACAAGCCTGTTGGGCAACCAACTGTGGGAAGTACTGCAGGGTGCGAGCTCCCAAGGAATGTCCATGAATCCACAAAAGAGGGCCGTCCTGCCATAACACTCCCGTGGGGACATCCCTTGTTTTTAGAATACAAAGAAGAAGTGGACTAGAAGGGTCAAAGCGTTTAAGCTGTGCCTTCATAAGGGCCTTTTCTATTTTGCTTAAGGCTTGACGAGCTGGCTCAGTGAGCACACGAGGAGAGGTAATCTCAGGATCACCCTCCAAAATGGAAAACAATGGTAACAAATCTGCACGGGGGACATGGAGAAAACCTCGCAACCAATTAATGTCCCCCAAAAGTTTTTGAAAATCATTTAATGTATGCAAGTGGGAGGTACGGATGCAAATTTTTTGAGGTTTCACAGACTGAAGGCCAATGACGGACCCAAGGAAATTTACTGAATCCGTTTGCTGGACCTTCTCTGGGGCAATAAAAAGACCCTTATGTTCCAACGCCTTGACGACCTCCTGAAAGGAGACATGCAAAACATCTAAGGTGGGGGCTGTGAGTAGGATATCATCCATATAGTGGATCATACGTAAAGAGGGGAACTGTTGTCTTACTACAAATAACACTGAGTCTACATAAAGCTGGCACATAGTGGGACTGTTGGACATCCCTTGTGGCAACACACGCCACTGAAAGCGGGCATCAGGCTTCTCATGATTTACAGCTGGTAATGTGAAAGCAAAACGCTCTCTGTCCTGAGGGCAAAGGGGTATGGAGAAAAAACAGTCTTTAATATCTAAAACCATCACTGGCCATTCCCTGGGGAGAGCAGAAAGCGCTGGCAGGCCCCTCTGAACTGGGCCCAGGACCTGCATTTGAGCATTGACAGCCCTCAAATCATGTAATAATCGCCACTTTCCAGAGGACTTTTTAATCACAAATATAGGTGTGTTCCAAGGGGAAATAGAGGGCTCCAGGTGGCCTAACTGCAATTGTTCCTCAATTAACCTCTGGGCTGCTTCCAGTTTTTCCTCTGAGAGGGGCCACTGAGGAACCCACACTGGCTTATGAGTCATCCAGGGTATGGGCACCTGTTCAAAATTGGAAGCAGAATTTTCAGTGGTCCCTAAGAAAAACCCAACCCAAAGCGATCCAGCTTCTCCTCCGGGATGATGGGCTGAGGTCGCCCTTGAAGGTGCTTCCCTAGACCTGAACCTGGAACAAAGCCCTGAATTTTCATCATATTTTTACTAGCTTCTGAATAATCATTGGTCAAGTGGAGATTCATCTGGGTCTGAATATCTCTTCCCCATAAATTAATGGGAACATCCAACACAAAAGGTTGGATTTTTCCCTTTTGACCCTCTGTAGTGGTCCATGTTAACTCCTTTGCACTCATATGTGGTGTTTTAGCAAACCCTAAGCCTTGCAAGATCTGAGCTGATCTCTGCAAGGGCCAGGCTTTTGGCCAAGAATCTAATTTTATTATACTTTTATCTGCCCCAGTGTCCACCAGTCCTGAGAATTCTCTTCCTTCTATGGTCAGGCGCAGAAGGGGTCTTTGATCCAACTCCAAAGACAAGCAGGTCAAGTCCACACCGGTAGACCCAAGGCTCTTGTCACCCCTTTCCTTATCTAGTGCAGGAAATAGAGAATGGTTAGAAGGCAAAATCAGCAATTGGGCAATACAGTCCCCAGGGGCCACTGACACTGCCCCATAGGGGGAATGACAAAGAATTTTAATTACACCTGTATAATCTGGATCGATAACACCGGGGAAGACTATGAGACCCTTTAAAGTAGAGGAGGAGCGCCCCAAAAGAAGGCCCACCGTATCTCTCGCTAGCGGGCCAGACACATCTGTGTCCAGGATTTGCACGCCCATTTCCGGAGTTAAGACCAATCCGGAGGTGGCACAGAGGTCCAGGCCTGCGGAGCCCGATGTTGCTCTCCGGGCTGAGGCAGCGGGGGACCTGGGGCCACAGTCACCGGGACCTGAGGTGTCTGCATTGCCCCATAGATTTGTGGGCCCTGGGGACGTGGGCCCTTCCCCCCGTTTTTTTGGTCCTGATTACTTGAAAGAGGGGGGAGGGGCAGACCATTAATATCCCTCACAGATCTACATTCATTAGCCCAGTGTTTTCCCTTCTTACATCTAGGACAAGTCCCAGGGGGGCGCTGTGCAGGTCCCGCATCTCGGACAGGGGCTGGGCCATCCGCTTGAGGACATTGGCGTTTAAAATGTCCCAATTGACCACATCGGAAACAGCCCTTTTGATTCCCTGTCCGTTGAGCCTTAGCGGCAGCTATGACCGCTGCTGCTAATCCTGCATTAGACAGAGGACCCCCTATCTCACGACAGACTTTGAGCCAGTCATCCAATGTTCCCCTTCTTACTGATTGTATAGCCTTTTTGCACTCCTTAGTGGCCTGTTCAAATATTAGCTGTTGTATAAACGGCATGGTGTGGTCAGCAAGGCCAATTGTCTTTTCTGCCACTTCCAACATTCTAGCTGAGAAATCAGAAAATGGCTCTGTAGGGCCCTGAACAATCTTAGTCAACTGTCCTGCGACCTCTCCCTTATTACGGAGCTCCTTCCAAGCCTGATAATGAATATTATTAATTTGGATATACACGTCTGGATGGAAATTGAGTTGATCTGTAAGAAAGGGACCAGTCCCCAGAAGCATATCAGAAGTCCAGTCCCAGTCCCCTTTCATAATATTCTGCCTAGCTTGTTCTTGGGCTTTATCAGAAATCAGTGATCTGAAATCCAAATATTGCCCCCTCGTTAGACAAGCCCGGGCTAAGTCTAACCAATCACCAGGAGTAAGGGTGCGCTGCATGAGTCTGCGAAGCAGCATAAGTGAATAGTCAGCAGTGGGTCCAAAGTCTTTGCAGGCCTGAACTAAATCTTTAAGTTCCGTATAGGGGATTGGCTCCCAGCCTCTTTGATTGGTAGTGGTATTCAAAAGAACCGGGAAAGCGGAGGCCAGGCGGGACCACGTCCGCGGCTTAACAAAATGGCAGCGATCCTCGGCAGGGACATGGGGGGGGGGAACATGAGGGCGTGGCAGAGCACTAGGCGGTGCTCTGTTCCGAATACCAACTTCCTCTTTTAAGGCACTCCTCCCCCTAACCGCGGGAGGGCAGACACGCCTGCCCACAAACTGAGTATCCTGAGCACAATGCAGAGCTGCCTCCTCTAAATCCTGTCCCTCTGTCCCACTGGAGTCCTCCTGATCAGAAGCAGAACTACTGCCGTGATCATCTCGTATACTCAGGTGTCGCAGCGGCTGTAGGGAAGGATATAACCCCACAGCCCCCTGCTGCGGCGGGGCCCTAGGGAAGTCCTCACCCCTCCTGTGCATACAGCCGGAGCCCTCATTACTCTCTTCTAACGGGGGTGCCTTCTCCTCTACATGGCAGGGAACCTTTTCCTTGAAATGACTGGCCACATTGGGAACTCCTCCCGGGAAATGACTGGCTCTTTTTTCCTGTACTTCCTTATATAATCTGGGTTTGCTATCCCCACTTGCATCAGATTCTGACAAACTATCCTGATGTTGTCTGAGCCGTCTCCGGCCCTCCTGAAGTGGGTCCGGGTGGCTTCCAGAACGTAAACAAGAATGTATCATCCTCCAGAAAGGGAGGGTACCTCGACCTAAGTGACCCTCCTCCCTAGCCGCCTCAAGGTCTTTACCCAGCTTTTCCCATGAGGGCAATGAGAGATCTCCGGACGCCGCAAACCATGGAGCCGCAGCATCAATGTCTTTAACAATCTTTTTAATAGTGGCATTAGAGACCTTTAGATCACGTTGTTTCAAAACTTCCTTTATAGGCTGAGTAAAATCAATGGGAGAATACCGGGCACTCGATGTATTACCCATCACGAGCTGGAAGGCTGGAAATAAAACTAACAGCCAGCCCCACGTTATCTATCGAGGATTTATCTGACTCGAGGCTCCAAGGACCAGAGCCGCGTTGTCTACTGCGGGTTTAACCGGTCCAGGCAATCAACAGACTAGGCAAGACAGAAACAAACGCAAAACAATAGAAAGACCCAGACAAAACAAACCGAAAACAGCAAGAACAGCGAGGCCCTCAGACACGGACATGACTGAGACACAGAAAAGAAAAGAAAAAAAAAAGAATGACTTACCGGTACCTTCCTCTCCGTGTGTCAAGTTCTGAATCCTCCTTTGGTCCTTCGCCTGGTGACCACAAGGCTCCCGGCGTCCCGGGATTTCGGCACCACTTTGCGGCGAGCCCCCCCGACCAGCGGGAAAAGAACAATCACCACACGAGGATCCTTCTTGATCACACTTTATTGGAGAGCTTCTTGGTTAACAGGGAGAGCGGATGGAGAAGGACTCGGGGGCGGGATGTGCAGCTACTTTTATAGGGGGATGGGCAATGAGGCACCTACTGATTGGCTGCTTACCCGCTTGTCACCACCAGGCGCCACGGGATAGGCTCAGGACAGGTTTGGTCAAGCGCATGCGCGTACCTTGAATACAGCTGGCGCGAAAGCACTGTCGTAAAGAAGCTGAACGCCACGAGGTTAGCGCCATCTTGTAAAGGCGGATTAGATGTGGTTTCCTGCAGTGCCAGCGCCATCTAGTGGTGGGGACTAGATGTGGCTCCCTGCACCAAGTCTCAGAACATATTCTGTTAACTTGCACAAAGATGATCACGCCAAATGAAACAAACGTACTCATTCTCCTCTATCCACAGAGTTTTTGGTAATGCGTATTATAGTTGTCTCTGTAAACTAGAATCACAATGTAAAGAACTTAAGGAGAAACACATTGTGTTAACTAGTACAAACAAAGATGTTCACGCCAAATGAAACAAACGTGCTTATTCGCTTCTAATTACAGAGTCTTAGAACACATTGTGTTAACTAGGACAAAGATGATCACGTCAATAGAAACAAACGTACTCATTCTCTTCTAATCACAGAGTCTTTTGTAATGCGTTTTAGAGTAGTCTCTGTCAACTAGAACCACAATGTAAAGAACTTAAGGAGAAACACATTGTGTTCAGTAGTAGAAAAAAAGATGTTCACGCCAAATGAAACAAACGTACTCATTCTCTTCTAATCACAGAGTCTTTTCTAATGTGTATTAGAGTTATCTCTGTAAACTAGAACCACAATGTAAAGATCTTAAGAAGAAACACATTCTGTAAACTAGTACTAACAAAGATGTTCACGCCAAATGAAACAAACATACTCATTCTATTCTAATCAAAGAGTCTCTTCCAATGTGTATTAGAGTTCTCTCTGTTAACTAGAACAGCAACGAAAGAACTTAAGAAGAAACACATTGTGTTAACAAACAAAGACATTCACGATAAATGAATCAAACGTGCTTATTCGCTTCTAATCACAGAGTCAGAACACATTGTGTTAACTTGGACAAAGATGATCACGTCAAATGAAACAAACCTACTCATTCTCTTCTAATCACAGAGTCTTTTGTAATACGTATTAGAGTAGTCTCTGGAAAAGAGAACCACAATGTACAGAACTTAAGAAGAAACACATTGTGTTAACTAGTACAAACAAAGATGTTCACACAACTTGAAACAAACGTACTCATTCTCTTCTAATCACAGAGTCTTTTCTAATGTGTATAAGAGTTATCTCTGTAAACTAGAACCACAATGTAAAGTTCTTAAGAAGAAACACATTCTGTTAACTAGTACAAACAAAGATGTTCACGCCAAATGAAACAAACGTACTCATTCTCTTCTAATCACAGAGTCTTTTCTAATGTGTATTGGAGTTATCTCTGTAGACGAGAACAGCAACGAAAGAACTTAAGATGATACACATTGTGTTAACAAACAAAGACGTTCACAACAAATGAAACGAACGGGCTTAGTCGCTTCTAATCGCAGAGTCTCAGAACACATTGGGTTAACTTGGACAAAGATAATCACGACAAACGAAATAAATGTACTCATTCTCTTCTAATCACAGAGTCTCTTGTAATGCGTTTTAGAGTTGTGTCTGTAAACTAGAACCACAATGTAAAGAACTTAAGGAGAAACACATTGTGTTAACTAGTACAAACAAAGATGTTCACGCAAAATGAAACAAACGTACTCAATCTCTTCTAACCACAGAGTCTTTTCTAATGTGTATTAGAGTTATCAATGTAAACTAGAACCAAAATGTAAAGATATTAAAAAGAAACACATTCTGTAAACTAGTACAAACTAAGATGTTCACGCCAAATGAAACAAACGTACTCATTGTATTCTAATCACAGAGTCTTTTCTAATGTGTATTAGAGTTATCTCTGTACACTAGAACAGCAACGAAAGAACTTAAGAAGAAACACATTGTCTTAACAAACAAAGACATTCACGCCAAATGAAACAAACGTGCTTATTCCCTTCTAATCACAGAGTCCCAGAACACATTGTGTTAACTTGGACAAAGATGATCACGTCAAATGAAACAAACGTACTCATTCTCTTCTAATCACAGAGTCTTTTCTAATGCGTATTAGAGCTATCTCTGTAAACTAGAACAGCAACGAAAGAACGTAAGAAGAAACACATTGTGTTAACAAGTTCAAAAAAAGACGTTCACGACAAATGAAACAAATGTGCTTAATCACTTGTAATCACAGAGTCTCAGAACACATTGTGTTAACTTGGACAAAGTTGATGACGCCAAAAGAAACAAACGTACTAATTCTCTTCTAATCACAGTCTTTTGTAATGCGTATTAGAGTTGTCTCTGTAAACTAGAACCACAATGTAAAGAACTTAAGGAGAAACACATTGTGTTAACTAGTACAAACAAAGATGTTCACGCCAAATGAAACAACGTGCTTATTCGCTTCTAATCACAGAGTTTCAGAACACATTGTGTTATCTTGGACAAAGATGATCACGTCAAATGAAACAAACGTACTCATTCTCTCCTAATCACAGAGTCTTTTCCAATGCGTATGAGAGTTGTCTCTGTAAACGAGAACCACAATCTACAGAACATAAGAAGAAACACATTGTGTTAACTAGTACAAACAAAGATGTTCATGCCACTTGAAACAAACGTACTCATTCTCTTCTAATCACAGAGTCTTTTGTAATGCGTTTTAGAGTTGTCTCTGTAAACTAGAACCACAATGTAAAGAACTTAAAGAGAAACATATTGTGTTCACTAGTACAAAAAAAGATGTTCACGCCAAATGAAAGAAACGTACTCATTCTCTTCTAATCACAGAGTCTTTTCTAATGTGTATTAGAGATATCTCTGTAAACTACAGCCACAATGTAAAGATCCTAAGAAGAAACACATTCTGTAAACTAGTACAAACAAAGATGTTCACGCCAAAGAAACAAAGGTACTCACTCTCTTGTAATCACAGAGTCTTTTCCAATGTGTATTAGAGTTCTCTCTGTAAAGTAGAACAGCAACGAAAGAACTTCAGAAGAAACACATTGTGTTAACAAACAAAGACGTTCACGCCAAATGAAACAAACGTGCTTATTCGCTTTTAATCACTGAGTCTCAGAACACATTGTGTTAACTTGGACAAAGATGATCACGTCAAATGAAACAAACGTACTCATTCTCTTCTATTCACAGAGTCTTTTGTAATGCGTATTAGAGTTGTCTCTGTAAACTAGAACCACAATGTAAAGAACATAAGAAGAAACACATTGTGTTAACTAGTACAAACAAAGAAGTTCATGCCACTTGAAACAAACGTACTCATTCTCTTCTAATCACAGAGTCTTTTGTAATGCGTTTTAGAGTTGTCTCTGTAAACTAGAACCACAATGTAAAGAACTTAAGAGAAACATATTGTGTTCACTATTACAAAAAAAAGATGTTCACGCCAAATGAAAGAAACGTACTCATTCTCTTCTAATCACAGAGTCTTTTCTAATGTGTATTAGAGATATCTCTGTAAACTACAGCCACAATGTAAAGATCCTAAGAAGAAACACATTCTGTAAACTAGTACAAACAAAGATGTTCACGCCAAAGAAACAAAGGTACTCACTCTCTTGTAATCACAGAGTCTTTTCCAATGTGTATTAGAGTTCTCTCTGTAAAGTAGAACAGCAACGAAAGAACTTCAGAAGAAACACATTGTGTTAACAAACAAAGACGTTCACGCCAAATGAAACAAACGTGCTTATTCGCTTTTAATCACTGAGTCTCAGAACACATTGTGTTAACTTGGACAAAGATGATCACGCCAAATGAAACAAACGTACTCATTCTCTTCTAATCACAGAGTCTTTTGTAATGCGTATTAGTGTTGCTTCTGTAAACTAGAACCACAATGTAAAGAACTTAAGGGGAAACACATTGTGTTAACTAGTACAAACAATGATGTTCACGCCTAATGAAACAAACGTACTCATTCTCTTCTAATCACAGAGTCTTTTCTAATGTGTATTAGAGTTATCTCTGTAAACTACCACCACAATGTAAAGATCTTAAGAAGGAACACATCCTTTTAACTAGTACAAACAAAGATGTTCACGCCAAATGAAACAAACGTACTCATTCTCTTCTAATCACAGAGTCTTTTCTAATGTGTATTAGAGTTATCTCTGTAAACGATAACAGCAACGAAAGAACTTAAGAAGAAACACATTGTGTTAACAAACAAAGACGTTCACGACAAATGAAACGAACATGCTTATTCGATTCTAATCACACAGTCTCAGAACACATTGTGTTAACTTGGACAAAAATGATCACGTCAAATGAAACAAACGTACTCATTCTCTTCTAATCACAGAGTCTTTTGTAATGCGTATTAGAGTTTTCTCTGTAAATGAGAACCACAATCTACAGAACTTAAGAAGAAACACATTGTGTTAACTAGTTCAAACAAAGATGTTCACGCCAAATGAAACAAACGTACGCATTCTCTTCTAATCACAGCGTCTTTTCTAATGTGTATTAGAGTTATCTCCGTAAACTAGAACCACAATGTAAAGATCTTAAGAAGAAACATATTCTGCTAACTAGTACAAACAAAGATGTTCACGCCAAATGAAACAAACGTACTCATTCTCTTCTAATCACAGAGTCTTTCTAATATGTATTGGAGTTATCTCTGTAAACGAGAACAGCAACGAAAGAACTTAAGAAGAAACACATTGTGTTAACAAACAAAGACGTTCAGCACAAATGAAACGAACGTGCTTATTCGCTTCTAATCGCAGAGTCTCAGAACACATTGTGTTAACTTGGACAAAGATGATCACGCCAAATGAAACAAACGTACTCATTCTCTTCTAATCACAGAGTCTTTTGTAATGCGTATTAGAGTTGTCTCTGTAAACTAGAACCACAATATAAAGAACTTAAGGAGAAAGACATTTTGTTAACTAGTACAAAAAAAGATGTTCACGCCAAATGAAACAAACGTACTCATTCTCTTCTAATCACAGAATCTTTTGTAATGCGTTTTAGAGTTGTATCTGTAAACTAGAACCACAATGTAAAGAACTTAAGGAGAAACACATTGTGTTCATTAGTACAAAAAAAGATGTTCACGCTAAATGAAACAAACGTACTCATTTTCTTCTTATCACAGAGTCTTTTCTAATGTGTATTAGAGTTATCTCTGTAAACTAGAACCACAATGTAAAGATCCTAAGAAGAAACACGTTCTGTAAACTAGTACAAACAGAGATGTTCACACCAAATGAAGCAAACGTACTCATTCTCTTCTAATCACAGAGTCTTTTCTAATGTGTATTAGAGTTCGCTCTGTTAACTAGAACAGCAGAGAAAGAAATTAAGGAGAAATACATTGTGTTAACTAGTACAAACAAAGATGTTCACGCCAAATGAAACAAACGTGCTTATTCCCTTCTAATCACAGAGTCTCAGAACACATTGTGTTAACTTGGACAAAGATGATCACGTCAAATGAAACAAACGTACTCATTCTCTTCTAATCAGAGAGTTTTTTGTAATGCGTATGAGAGTTGTCTCTGTAAACTAGAACTACAATGTGAAGAACTTAATGGGAAACACATTGTGTTAACTTGTACAAACAAAGATGTTCACGCCAAATGAAACAAAAGTACTCATTCTCTTCTAACCCCAGACTCTTTTCTAATGTGTATTAGAGTTATCTCTGTAAACTAGAACCACAATGTAAAGATCTTAAGAAGAAACACATTCCGTTAACTAGTACAAACAAAGATGTTCACGCGAAATGAAACAAATGTACTCTTTCTCTTCTAATCACAGAGTCTCTTCTAATGTGTATTGGAGTTATCTCTGTAAAATAGAACAGCAACGAAAGAACTTAAGAAGAAACACATTGTGTTAACAAACAAAAACGTTCACGACAAATGAAACGAACGTGCTTATTCGCTTCTAATCACAGAGTCTCAGAACACATTGTGTTAACTTGGACAAAGATGATCACGTCAAATGACACAAACGTACTCATTCTCTTCTAATCACACAGTGTTTTGTAATGCGTTTTAGAGTTGTCTCTGTAAACAAGAACCACAATGTAAGGAACTTAAGGAGAAACACATTGTGTTAACTAGTGCAAACAAAGGTGTTCACGCTAAATGAAACAAACGTACTCACTCTCTTCTAATCACAGAACCTTTTCTAATGTGTCTTAGAGTTCTCTCTGTAACCTAGAACAGCAATGAAAAAACGTAAGAAGAAACACAGTGTGTTAACAAGTTCAAACAAAGACGTTCACGGTAAATGAAACAAACGTGCTTAATCAATTGTAATCACAGAGTCTCAGAACACATTGTCTTACCTTGGACAAAGTTGAAGACGCCAAATGAAACAAACGTACTAATTCTCTTCTAATCACAGAGTCTTTTGTAATGCGTACTAGAGTTGTCTCTGTAAACTAGAGCCACAATGTACAGACCTTAAGGAGAAACACATTGTGTTAACTACTACAAACAAAGATGTTCACGCCAAATGAAACAAACGTGCTTATTCGCTTCTAATCACAGAGTCTCAGAACACATTGTGTTAACTTGGACAAAGATGATCACGTCAAATGAAACAAACGTACTCATTCTCTTCTAATCACAGAGTCTTTTGTCATGTGTATTAGAGTTTACTCTGTAAATGAAAACCACAATCTACAGAACTTAAGAAGAAACACATTGTGTTAACTAGTACAAACAAAGATGTTCACGCTAAATGAAACAAACGTACTCACTCTCTTCTAATCACAGAGCCTTTTCTAACGTGTCTTAGAGTTCTCTCTGTAAACTAGAACAGCAACGAAAGAAAGTAAGAAGAAAATCATTGTGTTAACAAGTTCAAACAAAGACCTTCACGACAAATGAAACAAACGTGCTTAATCACTTGTAATCACAGAGTCTCAGAACACATTGTGTCAACGTGGACAAAGTTGATGACGCCAAATGAAACAAACGTACTAATTCTCTTCTAAACACAGAGTCTTTTGTAATGCGTATTAGAGTTGTCTCTGTAAACTAGAACCACAATGTAAAGAACTTAAGGAGAAACACATTGTGTTCACTAGTACAAAAAAAGATGTTCACGCCAAATGAAAGAAACGTACTCATTCTCTTCTAATCACAGAGTCTTTTCTAATGTGTATTAGAATTATCTCTGTAAACTAGAGCCAAAATGTAAAGATCTTAAGAAGGAACACATTCTGTTAACTAGTACAAACAAAGATGTTCACGCCAAATGAAACAAACGTACTCATTCTCTTCTAATCACAGAGTCTTTTCTAATGTGTATTAGAGTTATCTCTGTAAACGAGAACAGCAACGAAAGAACTTAAGAAGAAACACATTGTGTTAACAAACAAAGACGTTCACGACAAATGAAATGAACATTCTTATTCGCTTCTAATCACAGAGTCTCGGAACACATTGTGTTAACTTGGACAAAGATGATCACGTCAAGTGAAACAAACGTACTCATTCTCTTCTAATCACAGAGTCTTTTCTAATGCGTATTAGAGTTGTCTCTGTAAACTAGAACCACAATGTAAAGATCTTAAGAAGAAACACATTCTGTAAAATACTACAAACAAAGATGTTCACGCTAAATGAAACAAACGTACTCATTCTCTTCTAATCACAGAGTCTTTTCTAATGAGTATTAGAGTTATCTCTGTAAACTAGAACAGCAACGAAAGAACGTAAGAAGAAACACATTGTGTTAACAAGTTCAAAAAAAGACGTTCACGACAAATGAAACAAACGTGCTTAATCACTTGTAATCACAGAGTCTCAGAACACATTGTGTTAACTTGGACAAAGTTGATGACGCCAAAAGAAACAAACGTACTAATTCTCTTCTAATCACAGTCTTTTGTAATGCGTATTAGAGTTGTCTCTGTAAACTAGAACCACAATGTAAAGAACTTAAGGAGAAACACATTGTGTTAACTAGTACAAACAAAGATGTTCACGCCAAATGAAACAAACGTACTTATTCCTTCTAATCACAGAGTTCAGAACACATTGTGTTAACTAGAACAGCAACGAAAGAACTTAAGAAGAAACACATTGTGTTAACAAACAAAGACGTTCACGCAAATGAAACAACGTCTATTCCTTCTAATCACAGAGTCTCAGAAACACATTGTGTTAACTTGGACAAAGATGATCAGCAAATGAAACAAACTACTCATTCTCTCTAATCACAGAGTCTTTTGTAATGTTTAGAGTTGTCTCTGTAACTAGAACCAAATGTAAAGAATTAAGAAGAAACACATTGTGTTCACTAGTACAAACAAAGATGTTCACGCCAAATGAAACAAACGTACTCATTCTCTTCTAATCACAGAGTCTTTTCTAATGTGTATTAGAGTTATCTCTGTAAACTAGCACCACAATGTAAAGATCTTAAGAAGAACAACATTCTGTTAACTAGACAACAAAGATTGTTCACGCCAAATGAAACAAACGTACTCATCCTCTTTATCACAGAGACTTTTCTAATGTGTATTAGAGTTATCTCTGTAAACGAGAACAGCAACGAAGAACTTAAGAAGAAACACATTGTGTTAACAAACAAAGACGTTCACGACAAATGAAACGAACGATGCTTATTCCTTTCTAATTACCTAGTCTCAGACACATTTGTGTTAACTTGGACAAAGATGATCACGCAAATGAAACAAACGTACTCATTCTCTTCTAATCACAGAGTCTTTTGTAATGCGTATTAGAGTTGTTCTCTGTAAACTAGAACCACAATCTAAAGAACTTAAGGAGAAACACATTGTGTTAACTAGTACAAACAAGATGTTCACGCCAAATGAAACAAACGTACTCATTCTTTCTAATCACAGGTCTTTTCTAATGTGTTTAGAGTTTCTCTGAAACTAGAACAGCAACGAAAGAACTTAAGAAGAAACACATTGTGTTAACAGTCAAACAAAGATGTTCACGCCAAATGAAACAACGTGCTTTCCTTCTAATCACAGAGTCTCAGAATTACTTGTGTTAACTTGGACAATGTGATCAGAGCGCCAAATGAAACAAACGTACTCATTCTCTTCTAATCACAGAGTCTTTTTAATGGTATTAGAGTTTCTCTGTAACTAGAACACAATGTAAAACTTAAGAAGAAACACATTGTGTTAACTAGTACAACAAAGATGTTCACGCCAAATGAAACAAACGTATCATTTCTTCTAATCACAGAGTCTTCAATATTGTGTAACTTGAAAAGTACACGAAAGAACAAAGAACTCATTTGTCTAACAACAAGACTTACAATGAACAAGTGTTTTCGTTAACCACAGAGTCTCAGAACACATTTGTTAATATAAAAAAAGATGATCACGCAAATGAAACAAACGTACTCATTCTCTTCTAATCACAGAGTCTTTTTAATGGTATTAGAGTTTCTCTGTAAACTAGAACACAATGAAAGAACTTAAGAGAAACACATTGTGTTAACTGTACAAACAAAGATGTTCACGCAAATGAAACAAACGTACTCATTCTCTTCTAATCACAGAGTCTTTTGCTAGAAGAGCAACGAAAGAACTTAAGAAGAAAGACATTGTGTTAACAAGTTCAACAAAGACGTTCACGCCAAATGAAACAAACGTGCTTATCACTTGTAATCACAGAGTCTCAGAAACATTGTGTTAACTTGGACAAGATGATCACGCAAATGAAACAAACGTACTCATTCTCTTCTAATCAGAGTCTTTTGTAATGCGTATTAGAGTTGTCTCTGTAAACTAGAACACAATGTGAAGAACTTAAGGGAAACACATTGTGTTAACTAGTACAAACAAGATGTTCACGCCAAATGAAACAAAGTATCATTCTTTCTACCCCGTCTTTCTAAGTATTAGAGTTATCTCGAAACAGACCACAATGTAGATTAGAAGAAACCATTCGTAACTAGTCAACAAAGATGTTCACGCAAATGAAACAAAGTACTCTTCTCTTCTAATCACAGAGTCTCTTCTAATGTGTATTGAGTTATCTCTGTAAACAGAACGCAACAAAAGACTTAAGAAGAAACACATTGTGTTAACAAACAAAACGTTCACGACAAATGAAACAACGTGCTTATTCGTTCTAATCACAGAGTCTCAGAACACAATTGTGTTAACTTGGACAAAGATGATCACGTCAAATGAAACAAACGTACTCATTCTTTCTAATACAGAGTCTTTTGTAATGGTATTAGAGTTGTCTCTGTAAACAGAACACAATGTAAGAACTTAAGAGAAACACATTGTGTTAACTAGTACAAACAAAGATGTTCACGCCAAATGAAACAAACGTACTCATTTCTTCTAATCACAGAGTCTTTCTAATGGTTTGAGTTTCTCTGTAAACTAGAACAGCAATGAAAGAACTTAAGAAGAAACACATTGTGTTAACAAGTTCAAAGACGTTCAGAGTAATGAAACAAACGTGCTTATTCACTTTAATCACAGAGTCTCAGAACACATTGTGTTAACTTGGACAAAGATGTTACGCCAAATGAAACAAACGTACTCATTCTCTTCTAATCACAGAGTCTTTTGTAATGCGTTATAGAGTTGTCTCTGTAAACTAGAACCACAATGTAAGAACTTAAGGAGAAACACATTGTGTTAACTAGTACAAACAAAGATGTTCACGCCAAATGAAACAAACGTACTCATTCTCTCCTAATAACAGAGTCTTTTCTAATGTGTATTAGAGTTATCTCTGTAAACTATAACAGCAACGAAAGAACTTAAGCAGAAACACATTGTGTTAACAAACAAAAACATTCACGCGATATGAAACAAACGTGCTTATTCGCTTCTAATCACAGAGTCTCAGAACACATTGTGTTAACTTGGACAAAGATGATCACGCCAAATGAAACAAACGTACTCATTCTCTTCTAATCACAGAGTCTTTTGTAATGCGTATTAGAGTTGTCTCTGTAAACTAGAACCACAATGTAAAGAACTTAAGGACAAACACATTGTGTTAACTGGTACAAACAAAGATGTTCACGCCAAATGAAACAAACGTACTCATTCTCTTCTAATCACAGAGCCTTTTCTAGTGTGTGTTAGACTTATCTCTGTAAACTGGAACCGCAATGTAAAGATCTTAAGAAGAAACACATTCTGTTAACTAGTACAAAAAAGATGTTCACGCCAAATGTAACAAACGTACTCATTCTCTTCTAATCACAGAGTCTGGTCCAATGTGTATTAGAGTTCTCTCTGCAAACTAGAACAGCAACGAAAGAGCTTAAGAAGAAACACATTGTGTTAACAAACAAAGACGTTCACGCCAAATGAAACAAACGTGCTTATTCGCTTCTAATCACAGAGTCTCAGAATACATTGTGTTAACTTGGAGAAAGATGATCACGCCCAAAGAAACGAACGTACTCATTATCTTCTAATCACAGAGTCTTTTGTAATGCGTATTAGAGTTGTCTCTGTAAAAGAGAACCACAATGTACAGAACTTAATAAGAAACACATTGTGTTAACTAGTACAAACAAGGATGTTCACGCCAAATGAAAAAACGTAGTCATTCTCTTCTAATCACAGAGTCTTTTCTAATGTTTATTAGAGTTATCTCTGTAAATTGGAACCACAATGTAAAGATCTGAAGGCGAATCACATTGTGTTAACAAACAAAGATGTTCACTCCAAATGAAACAATCTTTATTATTCGCTTCTAATCAAGGAGTCTCAGAACACATTGTGTTGACTTGGAACAGATGATCACGCCAAATGAAACAAACGTACTCATTCCCTCTAATCACAGAGACTTTGGTAATGCGTATTATAGCTGTCTCTGTAAACTAGAACTACATTGTAAAGAACATAAGGAGAAACACATTGTGTTAAGTAGTACAAACAAAGATGTTCACGCCAAATGAAACAAACGTACTCACTCTCTTCTAATCACAGAGTCTTTTCTAATGTGTCTTAGAGTTCTCTCTGTAAACTAGAACAGCAACGAAGAACTAAAGAAGAAACACATTGTGTAAACTAGTACAAACAAAAACGTTCACGCCAAATGAAACAAACGTGCTTCATCGCTCCTAATCACAGAGTGTCAGAACACATTCTGTTAACTTGGACAAAGTTGATGACGCCTCATGAAACAAACGTACTAATTCTCTTCTAATCACAGAGTCTTTTGTAATGCGTATTAGAGTTGTCTCTGTAAACTACAACCACAATGTAATGACTTAAGGAGAAACACGTCTGAAGGTCAATCCCACCTACAAAACGCAGCGCTGCACTTCATTCCCAACAACATAACTTTAAATAGCATAACTTAAGATTTGTACATGATTTGTCACATAAGTTGCATAGCTGGAAGACAGGGGGATGAAAGTCAGGATTCAACTGTTATACAATTAAATAATGAGTCACATTTCAGCTCTTCACGTAGGCTTCAAACTTGTAGTCAACGAAATGTTCACTAAGTTTTCCCAAGAAGGTGAAAAAGCCTTTGTAGTACAATTAGTTTTTGATCTTTATTTCCTACAAGAATCACCATGAGAACATCCTAAAGCAAGGTACTTGGAAAAGTAACCGCAAACTCAAGATGTTTGTAAACTCACTTCATTTCTATCTGGCAACAATTAATATGACTAGCTTTGAAAGGAATATCAATCGCCTAGCAATGGAGAAATGGGTCCAACAACTGTGCCTGAAATCGTGTTGTTAGAATTAAGCATTTGAACATGGAAATAACACACCATATTGGTGTAATATGAAGTAGTTTCCTGCCATCCATCCACTCCCTATGTTGGTTATCACACATGAAGCGGAACGCACTTCATCCACGTTCGAAAAGGCTAAAGTTTTTCCCAGACTTGAAAGAGGAGAGAACAAGCTATCCAATATATTTGGAAGTCCTAGGCTCAGGTCACATACGTGACCGTTTCTAAAGAGCAAGTCTTATTAATTGTGTAGGCATTGTTGGCCATTTCCCCAGTGTGTCAAAACTTTATCCTAAAGGGAAGCTTTCTGAGGCTCCAACTCTGTGTTTTCAATTGATGTTCACCGTGTCCAGGGCAGAACTTAATTGAAACTCATACCGCAAAATATATGAACTTGTTTTTGTAAGGAAAATTTGCTAACGAAACATAACAGCACTGCGTCCTGGGAAACTTTCCTCGGCAGCTCAATGCAGAGAACAGAAAGAGACATCATTCAGGTGTATACGATAAGGCTACATTGGAAACTCCTGTGCGTCCTTTCCTGACCGGGGCATTATTACCGAAAACATGGCCCACATTCTTTTTCCTATGGCCTCCGACAAAGAGCCATTAGTACGATCCTCCAAAGTGCAAACTATCAGAGGACAGTTAGGCTTTGAACGATTCTTAGTAGATGTAATGTTCTGTTAAGTTCTCTTTGACAGATGTGAAATAGGTGGGTACTTCTGAGATTGTCTATGTGTAGAGAAAGCGTTCACCACAATTAGAGTCTCACCACTTCCTTGGCAACACTGAAAGGCTATTCTTGTGAAATTATGCTTTAACAACCAAACGCAATTGTAGAGAAATTGGTGACATTAGTTTTAGACATGTTACTCAAGGATTCATCAGTTCAAAAGAGCGCACAGAACATATTGGTTCTCTTCCGTTGTGTAAGTGGAGCCTGCGACTGAAGGTCAATCCCACCCATAAAAGGCAGCGCTGCACTTCATTCCCAACAACGTAACTTTAAACAGCATAACTTAAGATTTGTACATGATTTGAAACATAAGTTGCATAGCTGGAAGACAGGGGGATGAAAGTCAGGAATCAACTGTTATACAATTAAATAATGAGTCACATTTCAGCTCTTCACGTAGGCTTCAAACTTGTAGTCAACGAAATGTTCACTAAGTTTTCCCAAGAAGGTGAAAAAGCCTTTGTAGTACAATTAGTTTTTGATCTTTATTTCCTACAAGAATCACCATGAGAACATCCTAAAGCAAGGTACTTGGAAAAGTAACCGCAAACTCAAGATGTTTGTAAACTCACTTCATTTCTATCTGGCAACAATTAATATGACTAGCTTTGAAAGGAATATCAATCGCCTAGCAATGGAGAAATGGGTCCAACAACTGTGCCTGAAATCGTGTTGTTAGAATTAAGCATTTGAACATGGAAATAACACACCATATTGGTGTAATATGAAGTAGTTTCCTGCCATCCATCCACTCCCTATGTTGGTTATCACACATGAAGCGGAACGCACTTCATCCACGTTCGAAAAGGCTAAAGTTTTTCCCAGACTTGAAAGAGGAGAGAACAAGCTATCCAATATATTTGGAAGTCGTAGGCTCAGGTCACATACGTGACCGTTTCTAAAGAGCAAGTCTTATTAATTGTGTAGGCATTGTTGGCCATTTCCCCAGTGTGTCAAAACTTTATCCTAAAGGGAAGCTTTCTGAGGCTCCAACTCTGTGTTTTCAATTGATGTTCACCGTGTCCAGGGCAGAACTTAATTGAAACTCATACCGCAAAATATATGAACTTGTTTTTGTAAGGAAAATTTGCTAACGAAACATAACAGCACTGCGTCCTGGGAAACTTTCCTCGGCAGCTCAATGCAGAGAACAGAAAGAGACATCATTCAGGTGTATACGATAAGGCTACATTGGAAACACCTGTGCGTCCTTTCCTGACCGGGGCATTATTACCGAAAACATGGCCCACATTCTTTGTCCTATGGCCTCCGACAAAGAGCCATTAGTACGATCCTCCAAAGTGCAAACTATCAGAGGACAGTTAGGCTTTGAACGATTCTTAGTTGATGTAATGTTCTGTTAAGTTCTCTTTGACCGATGTGAAATAGGTGGGTACTTCTGAGATTGTCTATGTGTAGAGAAAGCGTTCACCACAATTAGAGTCACCACTTTCTTGGCAACACTGAAAGGCTATTCTTGTTAAATTATACTTTAACAGCCAAACGCAATTGTGGAGAAATTGGGGACATTAGTTTTAGACATGTTACTCAAGGATTCATCGTTCAAAAGAGTGTACAGAACATATTGGTTCTCTTCCGATGAGTAAGTGGAGCCTGCGACTGAAGGTCAATCCCACCCACAAAACGCAGCGCTGCACTTCATTCCCAACACCATACTTTAACCAAGCTATAACTTAAGATTTGTACATGATTTGTCACATAAGTTGCATAGCTGGAAGACAGGGGGATGAAAGTCAGGAATC